>CM033473.1:33374136-33666262 GCA_019447015.1 Hymenochirus boettgeri | reverse complement strand
GTTTGACCTGAGTATGAGCTTTAACACTATGGACATGAGAACTGAGTTCTTACCCTATAGACATGAGAAACTGAGCACTTACCCTGTAGACCTGAGCTCTTAACCTATAGACATGAGACTGAGCTCTTACCCGAGACATGAGTACTGAGCTCTACCCTATAGACATGAGAAATGAGCTCTTACCTTACAGACATGATAACTGAGCTCTTACCCTATAGACATGAGAACTGAGCTCTACCCTACAGACATGATAACTGAGCTCTTACCCTATAGACATAAGAACTGAGCTCTTACCCTATAGACTTGAGAACTGATCTCTTACCCTATAGACATTAGTACTGAGCGTTTACCCTATAGACCTGAGTACAGAGCTTTTACACTATGGACATGAGAACTGAGTTCTTACCCTATAGACATGAGAACTGAGCACTTACCCTATAGACCTGAGCTCTTAACCTATAGAAGGAGACTGAGCTTTTACCCTACAGACATGAGAACTGAGCTCTTACCCTAAGACATGAGAACTGAGCACTTACCCTATAGACCTGAGCTCTTTACCTATAGACAGGAGAATGAGCTCTTACCCTGTAGACATGAGTACTGAGCTCTTACCCTACAGACATGAGAACTGAGCTCTTACCCTATGGACCTAGAGAACTGAGCTCTTACCCTATAACAGAGTACTGAGCTTTACCCATAGACTGAGTAATGAGCTACCCTATAGAATTGAGACTGAGCTCTTACCCTACAGACATGAGAACTGAGCTCTTACCCTACAGACATGAGAACTGAGCTCTTACCCTACATACATGAGACTGAGCTCTTACCCTAGGAACATGAGAACTGAGTCTTACCCTATAAGAATGTACTGAGCTCTAACCATAGACTTGAGTACTGAGCTCTTACCCTATAGAATTGAGTACTGAGCTTTACCCTACAGACATGAGAACTGAGCTTCTTAACTACAGGGGGGAAACCCCCCAAATGATTGAGGGTAAGAGCTCAGTTCTCATGTCTGTAGGGTAAGAGCTCAGTACTCAATTCTATAGGGTAAGAGCTCAGTACTCAAGTCTATAGGGTAAGAGCTCAGTACTCATGTCTATAGGGTAAGTAAGAGCTCAGTTCTCATGTATGTAGGGTAAGAGCTCAGTTCTCATGTCTGTAGGGTAAGAGCTCAGTTCTCATGTCTGTAGGGTAAGAGCTCAGTACTCAATTCTATAGGGTAAGAGCTCAGTACTCAAGTCTATAGGGTAAGAGCTCAGTACTCATGTCTATAGGGTAAGAGCTCAGTTCTCATGTCCATAGGGTAAGAGCTCAGTTCTCATGTCTGTAGGGTAAGAGCTCAGTACTCATGTCTACAGGGTAAGAGCTCAGTCTCCTGTCTATAGGTTAAGAGCTCAGGTCTATAGGGTAAGTGCTCAGTTCTCATGTCTGTAGGGTAAGAGCTCAGTTCTCATGTCTGTAGGGTAAGAGCTCAGTCTCCTGTCTATAGGTTAAGAGCTCAGGTCTATAGGGTAAGTGCTCAGTTCTCATGTCTATAGGGTAAGAACTCAGTTCTCATGTCCATAGTGTAAAAGCTCTGTACTCAGGTCTATAGGGTAAACGCTCAGTACTAATGTCTATAGGGTAAGAGATCAGTTCTCAAGTCTATAGGGTAAGAGCTCAGTTCTTATGTCTATAGGGTAAGAGCTCAGTTATCATGTCTGTAGGGTAAGAGCTCAGTTCTCATGTCTATAGGGTAAGAGCTCAGTTATCATGTCTGTAAGGTAAGAGCTCAGTTCTCATGTCTATAGGGTAAGAGCTCAGTACTCATGTCTATCGGGTAAGAGCTCAGTCTCATGTCTATAGGTTAAGAGCTCAGGTCTACAGGGTAAGTGCTCAGTTCTCATGTCTATAGGGTAAGAACTCAGTTCTCATGTCCATAGTGTTAAAGCTCAGTACTCAGGTCTATAGGGTAAGTGCTCAGTTCTCATGTCTCTAGGGTAAGAGCTCAGTACTCATGTCTATAGTGTAAGAGCTCAGTACTAATGTCTATAGGGTAAAAGATCAGTTCTCAAGTCTATAGGGTAAGAGCTTAGTTCTTATGTCTATAAGGTAAGAGATCAGTTCTCATGTCTATAGGGTAAGAGCTGAGTTCTCATGTCTATAGGGTAAGAGCTCAGTTCTCATGTCTATAGGGTAAGAGCTCAGTACTAATGTCTACAGGGTAAGAGCCCAGTACTCATGTCTACCGGGTAAGAGCTCAGTACTCATGTCTATAGGGTAAGGGCCCAGTACTAATGTCTACCGGGTAAGAGCTCAGTACTCCTGTCTACCGGGTAAGAGCTCAGTACTCATGTCTACCGGGTAAGAGCTCAGTACTCATGTCTCTAGGGTAAGAGCTCAGTACTCATGTCTATAGGGTAAGAGCTCAGTACTAATGTCTATAGGGTAAGAGATCAGTTCTCAAGTCTATAGGGTAAGAGCTTAGTTCTTATGTCTATAAGGTAAGAGATCAGTTCTCATGTCTATAGGGTAAGAGCTGAGTTCTCATGTCTATAGTGTAAGAGCTCAGTTCTCATGTCTATAGGGTAAGAGCTCAGTACTAATGTCTAGAGGGTAAGAGCCCAGTACTCATGTCTATAGGGTAAGAGCTCAGTACTCATGTCTATAGGGTAAGAGCTCAGTACTAATGTCTATAGGGTAAGAGATCAGTTCTCAAGTCTATAGGGTAAGAGCTTAGTTCTTATGTCTATAGGGTAAGAGCTGAGTTCTCATGTCTATAGTGTAAGAGCTCAGTTCTCATGTCTATAGGGTAAGAGCTCAGTACTAATGTCTAGAGGGTAAGAGCCCAGTACTCATGTCTATAGGGTAAGAGCTCAGTACTGATGTCTATAGGGTTAGAGCCCAGTACTAATGTCTACCGGGTAAGAGCTCAGTACTCCTGTCTACTGGGTAAGAGCTCAGTACTCATGTCTATAGGGTAAGAGCCCAGTACTCATGTCTACACGATTAGAGCTCAGTACTCATGTCTATAGATAAAGAGCTCAGTACTTGTGTCTTAGAGATCAGTTTTATTACTGTTATTATTGTGGATTTACTGTATATAGGGCCAACATCTTCAGTAGGGCTTTACAATTACATTTATATGTGTCCATGGGTTTAATTGAACTCAGGACATCAGAGCTGCAAGGCATTAGTGCTAACCACTGAGCCACCAAGTCTGTTATATGCTAAGTACTATGTCTATAGGGTAAGAGCACAGTTTTCATGCCTTTCGAGCTCAGCACTTACTGTGTTTATTAGGTAAGGAAATATAACACATGCTCACAAGACTCGTATAGGTTATTCAAGATCACAATACTCATATACAGTTGCAATGCTATTAAATGTATATACATTTTTAGTGCCCCCGTCTGCACATGCTCAAGCTTATAAAAAGCTCATTGAGCAGAGGGAGGAGGCAGATACCTTTGCTAGAAAGGCATAGACCATATTAAATATCTGGTTACAAATACATGTAATAAACTGGTAAAATAGAAGTTGGGGTTGTGGGGAGATAACTGATAAGATGCCAGTCTTTAGTTTTATGTGTGGACATGCCCTTTAAGCATCAGCAAATTCAGAAATATGTGGACAGTAAAGACAGAAAATAAGGGTAACAGTAATAGAGTAATCATTCAGGAGTAATAAACAAGGAAAGGTAATGAGCAGGTGAGTTTAATTATAAAAGAAATACATGAAACCCATCCACAAAACCAATTTTTCATTTGGGGCTCATAATAAAAAGCTTAACCCCAAATATTTGTGACAGTGCTGACATTTACAGGGGTGTTTTGGGGTCAGTATGTAATGAAACTCAAATCCACCTTCTCCATTCTTCCAAATCACTCTTGCACCCTCTGTACGTTCAGTTCAAGAGTGATAGAATGCAAAATGTGCATTTCAGTCCATTTATAATTCATTCTATCCCAGGGCTTTGCCATAGGCTGCCCGTTGTGCCAGTAGGCTTTGCGTCATCTAACTCTGGTATTGTAAATTCAAATTCTCTCAGTTACTTTGTTGGAAGCATTTCCTAAGGCACTGGAAACAGCAATTCTGGACAGAGATGTCAAGACTTCAAGCTACAGAATAAAAATGTTTTCCAGAATCCTACAACTGCAAATGTTAGAGTTTAAAGCCCACTGAGGATGTGGGACCTTAAGGCTAGTCATTTTATCTGTGTGGCTAATTACCAATTATTGTTTAGAGGGGCTAGCTTTTCAAGGAATTTGATTTTAAAAATAACTTCCAATCTCTGTGGAGGACATGATATTGTTCATGTCTTATCGATTCAGTCGCCATCTTTTAACCACTTGTAATCGTATAAAACAGGTTTAATGCTATAGTAGGATACACAGAGTAAGTCCTGGGAGGTATTTTAGCTTCTGACGTCACTACAATGCCTTTTTCCATTAGCCGTTTACACATATTTGGGAATGTATAGCAGCTAGAGGAGATCCATGATTTCTAGTTATTGACCTAACCTTTTAATTCTACCTCAACACACCACAACCTCTCAAATGTCTAGGGACAGATCCTGGAATTAAATTATCTGTCCTGTTCTATCTCCTTCTTGCAGAATGCGCCATGATCTGCAGGTGGGAAGAGTCTTTATAATATAAGGCAGGCTGCCTGGACAAGACAAGGAGTGCCTCTGTTGTACCCAGTGCTGTCAGTGTGTGGCTATGTTTGGTGCTGTACTTACTATTGCCTTTAATTGGTGCTGCAGGATTTTTGAGAGAGTTATGGATATAGAGATTGTGCATCGTGCCCTTGAATGGCTATTTGTAGATATATATCCTATAATTTAAAATTAATGGACTATTGATAAGGGTCCATAATGCTATTAGTACAGGGAAGAAAGGCAACATCAAATACTAATACATGTATAATATATCATCACAGTATAAAGTCATTTTATCTAAAAAAGTAGAAGCCATCATATAGAATCCAGGCACCCAGCAACTGGAAAACCCTTAATCAATCTTTCTAGTGGTTATATAACTTGGATTTCCATATTTCAGTGTTGTTATAGAGGGTTATACTGTGGCAATCTTCCTGTAAAGCAATCAATCAATGTGCCACCAAGGCAGTCCCTTAAAGGGAAAATCGGATTTGCTATTCTGTAGTTTATATATGAATTACGTTCTCTTAGGCCTCCCTGTATAAATGTTTCTGCAGTTCGGATAATTCCGCAAAAGTAGGAAACTGTAAGTTGATCCTGCAGTGAGAAGGGGCTCAGATTTCTCAACACGATTAAGACAGTTTGCCGCTAACAATCGTGCGGTCAATAGGAGACCGCACAATCGATGGTGATTTTCCCACATTGGACAAACGGGCGTCCAACGTTTGGTTGCAGCCGCCTGCAAAAACGCAGCAGATTTTTAGGCCCAACTGTTCGATACGAAACAGAAATATTGGACAATTGGACCGAAAATCTGCACTCCCAGGACCTTGTGATATTCTTTTAGTGAAACAAATACACACGCTACATCATATACGCCTTTCATCCTGATGACGACCTGGACAGCGTGAATGTGTGTGTGGTGTGGCTGTGCCTGTGTGTGGGGGGTACTTTAATAATTACAGGGTTATTGCTTTTTCTATTCACTTGGGTTGGGGCTGTTTAGCAACAACAGAAGGGGAAACCTGTATTTCTAACAGGTCAGTCCACTCTACAAGGAAAGGAATGATTGACAACTTACAGAACAAACATTCTTGAGAGAGTTGCAAAAACAATAGAACCGCATGAGGAAATGTTTAGAAATGTGGTTAGTTTTCATGACTAAAGTAGCTGAGTAAATCCTGTATACAAAAGGTCACACTAAGCCTTACCAAATGATACATTAGATTGACCATAATTACGCCCCACTAGGGGAAGGAAGCTTAGCCAATCGATATAAACATATTATGGTTGTTCATAGTTGCCATCATATCCAAAGCTTCTAATGAAACTTCTCCCAACAGAATAATACTAACCGAGAGAGCCACAGTCGCTGGCAATTTAATATAGCAGTTGCGGCTCTGGGTAAATAGTGAATGGCGCTAACCCATGTGCTATCAGCTGGCGTTAGAATAGGCACAAAAAATGCTGCAACCGCTATATTTTATAGGTTGTGCCTACTGCACCGGTGTTGCCAAATCCACGCTATGTGCAACAAAGGAGTTAAATTCATGCTAACTGATATTGAATTGGTTAGCGCCAAAAAAAAAATTTAAATTAGCAAATCGCCTGCTTGTAAATGAGCCTGTAAGTAAACAAGCCGTAAATGAGCCTGTCAGTGCAGTGGCCATGTTTACTTTCCATAGGCCACTCTTATGTTTAAGGCCATTATCTCCTTAAAGTTTCCCTTAAAGTAAGGTGGATCAGGGTAAATCCAGGGAATGTCACGCCAGCATCACAAGCAGCAGTGCTACCGATTTAAAGGTCTGCTGTGGTAATTTATTCATTTGCCTGCTTTCTGTCCAATATAGGTACATTGTGTGAGACAAAGAAGGCAGTGAGACATAATGCTAAAATGGGTGACTGTCCTGCAAAATCAACTACTGTTGGCAACTCCATGAGTGGATTCCACCTGTTCTACCTGTTCATATTACCCTCAGTGATATCAGAACAGTGTTCATGATTCCTGGCTATTACAGGTAATAGATCGCTAGCTCCCTTACATGTTGTTCTCAGTTAGATTTAAAGGGGAACTAAAGGGTTAATGCAACTGAGCCAGTGCCGCAACTAAGAATCAAGGGCCCCCCTTGAAAAACAATGATAGGCCCCTATCCGTGCTTCATCCATAATGTTTTTTTTGGAGGCTATATCTGTCATAGGAAAAGTAAGATGAGGGCCCCTTGGCTCCTGGGCCCCCCTGCGGTTGCTCCCCCTGGTAGTTACGCCCCTGAACTGAGCTTATCCTCTCCCCAAGACAAGGTGGAACAGAGATGCATAGAGGGTTAAGAACAGATAACAGTAAAGCGTTTATTCTTGTCTTAGGACATTCCAGGAGGAGCAAAACTAAACTCCCAAGGTTGGGACCGGACCGTTGGTAAGTATACTTCTTCAGAGGAGTAGAGATGGAACACCTTGGTTCTGAATACATTATATGATCGGAAGCTCGAATGTCTGTTTTCGTATCTTCTGGTTTTTCCCGAGTTCCGTAAATCCAAAAACGGAACAAAACTTCCGAGCTTCGTCCATCTCTACTGAGGAGCAATCAGTGTATATATGACATATCTACATATATATATTTTTCTAAACCATCATCATCTAAAAATCTAAAGCCAACTCTTGATATCATATATATCTGAAAACAAACTATAAAACCATATGAAAGCTTTCCTGATTCCAGTAGGATATCCAGTAGGATATCGCCTTCCAGTTCATAACTTAACCGGCAACTTTCTAGTCTTTTCTTCTTTGTTCTAAAAAAAAGAAAAAGCTTTTCTTGGCTTTCCTAGTCATCAGTATTACCACGCTACCCCACATCAATGGAAGCGAATTCCCTATCCATTCGATCATCATTCTAATTAGCCGTTTTAATCTCGATAGTGAAATTGATTTTCTTTTAATTTCAGCGAATGTTCTTTTCTCTTTAACATGCCCTTGAGACACAAAAATCTTGATTGAGGGACTTTTCATCATCTCTAACTAGATATATAAAGGAGAACACCTCTCTTTAAAGTGATTTATTAAATAAAAACAGGATGGTTTTGTACTGCGACATTTTAAAGAGAAGTTTATGCAGAACACATATTGTCAGCACGCAATACAGCAACTTTTGATTAAAAGATATATTTTTTTGCCTTTCTAAATATTTGGTTATTAAAGATGTTAATGTGCAAAAGAGCCAAATCTTTCACTTATTCAATCCCTAGAACAGTAATTCTCCAATGTTTTCAGATTGTGGCACACTTGGCTATGCCGATTTGTCTCTAAGCACACTTGTGTTCTTAAAGGAATACAATGTCTCAGCCAATCACAGAAGCAGCTGCCAGTCAGGCCCCTTCAGCTTGAATAGAGCTGAACAAGGGTACTAATTCTAAATAGGCAAAACAATCCTATATATATATATATAAGTATAAGAGGGAAACGTAAATATCCCATAGATACAATTAGAGGTATAACATGCAGTTTAATCAGTATAAAGTGTAAGGAGAAATCAAACCCAGTCTCGAAACCTCGGGTAGGCAGATCCCTAGTAGCCCCAGTATAGTAGTCATATCAAATAATTCTTTATTTGTCACCACACATCCACTCACAACGTTTCGGGGCTTGTTTGCCCCCTTCTTCAGGTGATAGTGCTCAGCAGACATGTGAGAAACATACAATATTTATTTTAACAGTTGCACACATTATGCTACATTTAAAATGCTCATTTGTGCTATTTACACTTATTAAAATACCATTTTTGAGGTCAGAATGCTTTAGGAGAGTAGACACCGGCTTTACGGGGGTAACTTTGATTGTTTCTTATGGTAAGCGTAGAGAGAACCCAGGGGTGAGTTCCTAGTGGTTTGGCTCCTCCCCCTGATCAATTGAAAGGCGGGGTTTGGGATCTGATCAGTGAGGGTCATATTAGTAAAGAATTGAATATGCCTGTGTATGGTTCTGAGATTGATTTGTTTTTGATTGACAGTCAGTAGTTTTATCCAAGTCAATCAAAATCTAAAACAATTGAACATGAACTAAAGCTAGCTTTACTACAACTAACCATGGAACTTACAGACATTGTGCCGAAAGTTGCAATCGCTTGCTCTGGGCAAATTTGTTACACACAAAAAGGTGGCGCAACATGAAGTTGGTGTTTTTAGCAATATCCCTGCAGCCGAAGATAGAAGTAGTTCTATCGAATAAGTAAGCGTGGCTTTAACTCCAACTTGGCCAGCACACTATTTAAAGAGCTGGAT
This sequence comes from Hymenochirus boettgeri, assembly GCA_019447015.1. Taxonomy (NCBI): domain Eukaryota; kingdom Metazoa; phylum Chordata; class Amphibia; order Anura; family Pipidae; genus Hymenochirus; species Hymenochirus boettgeri. The sequence goes on along the minus strand of CM033473.1, from coordinate 33,657,343 downwards.
CATTAGAACCATTACAGTTCTTGGTTTCCATTAACTAGACCCATTCAGAGCCCTCTACAAGGAGGTGGGAGTTAAATAACACATGCCAATGAGATTAAGTGTGTTTGTTTCCCTATAACCTTGCAAAACTCACAAACATGAACTGTTTCTAATCAAGTCTTCAGAGCACTAAAGCATTGCCACTTTATCCACACGGAAATGGGAGCGTGCAAAATTAACCTGACCTTCTGAACGCCTCTGTACAGACAGAAAAGTGTGATGGATTCTGCTAAAAGAGACTAGAAGTTTCCTACTCAAATTACCAATAAAGTCTAAAAATAAAGTTTAAATAAAGTTAAACCCACATTCCACATTCTGATACATTTTGAGTCTCCCTAAGGACACACATTTTCTCAAAGATAGGGCATGTTTTGTACACTGTGATTTATTATAGCAAGAATATTTGACACTATAGAGTTTCTAATTAGTCCCTTTTCATCCGAAATGGTTTGGTCCATTTGGGCTGACAATACAGGAAATTCTACCACTCCTGCATTAGATTTTAGTTAATTAAGAAAAAGGCTGTAATGATAAAATACTTCCAGCCTGTTTCCTTGTAATGCTTTAAGCTTTATTAATTAATCTTAAGGCACAAATTGAAAATGGTTTGGTCTATGAAACAAAATGAAAGTTTAAAAAAGAGAGGCCGAAGAAGTGTTATGGCAACAGCCTTTACTGTACTGTATATAGCCCAATGGACTAAACCATTTTGCTGCAAGGAGGATTATTCTTCTTATGGCCTATGACCTCAGGACTATTTTATTTTTGGTTGGGGGAGTGTTTTCTCTTGTAGCCCCATGGGAAAAAAAACCCTAAATTTGATGCAGAGGGATGAACCGAGAAAAAAAGAACGGAGACATGCTATAAAATGTTTCTGAAACCATTGACTCCAAAGCACCAAATAGTTCTGATGCTGGACGATTAGATATGGCCAAGCTTCTATAAATTCGTTCCTATGAAAAAAGTTTATTTCGAAAGTATGAAATGGGATCCATTAAAGTAACAGCTTTAACAAGGACCCCCCTGGCACTTATAAGTGCTTTTATGCCACTTAGATATGCCCTTGTGGTACTGACAAGTGCCTTTTCAGGCTTACCGTATATACTCGAGTATAAGCCGACTCGAGTATAAGCCGAGGCACCCATTTTTTGCCTCAAAAATTAGAAAAGATGATTGACCCGAGTATAAGCCGAGGGCTGGGGGGACAGTATGCCATGCAGACACCCACATTTACCTTTTTACTATAGGTGGTTGGAAACTACAACTCCCCGCATCCAAGCATGCTGGGAGTTGTAGTTTCCAAACATCTACAGTGGAAAGGTATTAGGGTGGGGGACAGTATGCCATACAGTAACCCTAATACCTTTCCACTGTAGATGTTTGGAAACTACAACTCCCAGCATGCTTGGTTGCTGGGAGTTGTAGTTTCCAACCACCTATAGTAAAAAGGTATTGGGGGTTACTGTAGGCATACTGTCCCCCACCCTAATACCTTTCCCCTGTAGATGTTTGGAAACTACAACTCCCCAGCATGCTTGGTGCTGGGAGTTGTAGTTTCCAACACCTATAGTAAAAAGAAAATGTGGGTATCTGCATGGATACTGTCCCCAGCCCTCCCCCCAGTACCCCAGCCCTCCCCCCAGTCCCCCCCCAGCTCACTTACCCGTACCTGGTCTTCAGTCTTCTCTCTCTGCAATCCAGAAGCAGCCGCGAGTCTGGCCGGCAGTTCCCATTACTGCTTCGCGGCTGGCGATGACGTCATCCCGCCAGCGTGCGTGATGACGTCATCGCGACACGCGAAGAACTACTGGGAACTGCCGGCCGGACTCGCGGCTGCCTGGATTGAAGGTAGTTGCTACTGACTCGAGTATAAGCCGAGTCAAGGTTTTTAGGTTAATTTTTAAACCTAAAAACCTCGGCTTATACTCGAGTATATACGGTAAGTTGTTCTGCCGCAATACTATATAAAGAGGTGCAAACCTGTACAGAACTCAGACATGAGTGATGACAGAAGAAAGAAGACTTTGGGATCAAGAGGCCGGTGAGATCGGCAGAGTTAAGTGTCGCCAGCGATATCAGGGGCAATGGCAAAAAGACAACGGAGACCTGAAAATGTCCTTTTTAGGGGTGGTCCTGATGGACCTAGGAGGATAGGGCCTCAGTACAGCCAGGCCCCTGGCACCCCCCCCACTTTTAGCCAATCCCTGTGATCAGCAGTTTTTAAACAGCTGATCTCACGCACACCTTTACTTAGCTATTTAAAAACTGCTGATTGCGGTATGATTTGGGGGTTGGAGGTAATTCGGTAATTTTCGAACTTTCGAGGATTTTCTGATTTCAAAATCCTCCAACGTTCTGTAATTTTTGAAAAAAACTCTACGAGTTTGAAAAAGTCTGTCGTCGTCCAAACTCATTTAATCGGTTTTGAATGTGGGTTTCGAATTCTGGTCCACTAAGGGGCATATTTATAAAGGTTCGTTAACTTTTCGCGGCCGTTTTCGCGGACATTAACGCATAAATTGTGTTTAACGCGATTTATAAAAGTCCGAAAACGGCCGTGAAAAGTTAACGAAGCGTTAACCCTTCGCGGCAATACTTACCTGTTACCGCCGCTTCTATTTATAAAGCGGCGGTACTGGTTTCGCTCGGCTAGTATCGGCTGTTTTACTCCGCCACCTTGAAGGTGGCGAAGTCAGCCGATACTAGCCTCCCGCGGCGGGGATGGGCAGGCAACCTGCGGCGGGTGGTCGCACCCGCCCCGGGAGTACCCACCCCGTCCACACCCCCCGCGGCGGCAGCGGAAACCACCCGCCACCGCTTCCCAGCAGCCCCTCCCAACCCGTTCCCCGCTTGCGGCAATCACAGAACCCACCCCCTCCCCGGCAACCCCTCCAAGCCCCCCGGCCGCTCCCGGGGAGGGGAAGGGAGGGAGCCGCTGGGAGGGGTGGAGGCTCCCTCCAGCGGGGCCCTGAGAAGGGCCTTTTGGGGCCCTTTTGGGGTCCCTTTTGGGGTCCCGCAGCTCGAACCAGGACCCCCCCCTCCCCGGCCCTTGTAAGGGCCTTTGCGGCACTTACAGTGCCCTTGCGGTTCTGACAAGAGCCTTTTGGGGCTTAAGGGTCCCGCAGCTCGAACCGGGACCCCCCTCCCCGGCCCTTATAAGGGCCCTTGCGGCACTGACAAGTGCCCTTGCGGCTCTAACAGAGCCCTTTGGGGCTTAGGGGTCCCGCAGCTCGACAGGACCCCCTCCCCGGCCCTTATAAGGGCCCTTGCGGCATTTACAAGTGCCCTTGCGGCACTGACAAGTGCCTTTGGGGGGTCCCGCAGCTCGAACCGGGACCCCCAGTGTGCGGCTCTTAAAGAGCCCTTGGGCGACATCTTCGGGTTGGCGACACCAACCCCACTCAGGTCGCCGATGCCAGGCAGACTCACTGCGGCCGCCAGTGAGCCCCTGGCACCGCCGGCCTCAGCAGAGCCGATGTTGCCACCGCTTCTTTCTTCTTCAGCCATCTACTGCGATGGCATCTGAGTTCCGCCGGAAGACTCCTCTTTATATAGGTTTGCAGAAATCATAATCCGTTTCTGATTGGTCATTTTTAATACTTGCTTTACATTAACCAATCAGATTTCAGAACTTTCCAGAAATCTGATTGGTTAATGTAAAGCAAGTATTAAAAAATTGACCAATCAGAAACGGATTATGGATTTCTGCAAACCTATATAAGAGGAGCTTTCCGCCGCGGAACTCAGATGCCATCGCAGTAGATGGCTGAAGAAAGAAGAAAAGCGCTGGCAACATCAGCTCCGCTGAGGCCGGCGGTGCCAGCGGGCTCACTGCGGCCGCAGTGAGCCTGCCTGGCATCGCGACCTGAGTGGGTTTGGTGTCGCCAGCCCGAAGACGTCGCGTCGGATCAAGACGCCGGCAACATCGGCCTGTTGAGGTCGCGGGCGCCCGCCGGGGGTACCCCTGACGGCCGCAGGGTACCTCTCGGGGTCGGCAGCCTCAGCGGAGCTGGTGTCGCCGGGACTGGAAGAAAGAAGACGCCGCCCAAGGGCTCTTTTAAGAGCCGCACTGGGGGTCCCGGTTCGAGCTGCGGGACCCCCGCCAAAGGCACTTGTCAGTGCCGCAAGGGCCCTTTAAGGGCCGGGGAGGGGGGTCCCGGTTCGAGATGCGGGACCCTAAAGCCCCAAAGGGCTCTTGTCAGAGCCGCAAGGGCACTTGTAAGTGCCGCAAAGGCCCTTACAAGGGCCGGGGGGAGGGGGGTCCCGGTTCGAGATGCGGACCCCCTAAGCCCCAAAAGGCCCTTCTCAGGGCCCCGCTGGAGGGAGCCTCCACCCCTCCCAGCGGCTCCCTCCCTTCCCCTCCCCAGAGTGGCCGGGGCGGGGGGCTTGGAGGGGTTGCCGGGGAGGGGTGCTCGGCGGGTGGTTGCGACCACCTGCTGCGGCCCCTTCCGGCAGCCCCTCCTAGCCTCCCGTTCCGAGATTGCCGCGAGCGGGGAACGGATTGGGAGGGGCTGCTGGGAAGCGGCGGCGGGTGGTCGCCGCTGCCGCCGCGGGGGTGTGTGGGCGGGGTTGGCGTATGCCCCGCCCCCTTAGGAGAGGCGTCGGGAAGGGATTTTAAGTCCCTTCGCGGCGATACATATCGCGGGAATGGCGCTCGCCGTTATAAATACGGCGATAGCGCTATTTTCACAGCCGCGATGTGCGGCGGTAATTTTTTGGCGCTATTTTTGGCGCTTTATAAATATGCCCCTAAGGATGACTAAAAATACTGAAAATGAAACAACAGTGGGTAGAGAGGTTACATAGTTACATAGTAATTGAGGTTGAATAAAGACTTCCATCAAGTCCAACCTATTCACCCTCTTTTTTTATTTTATTATTATTATTTTTTTAACCCTACCTAACAGTTGATCCAGAGGAAGGCAAAAAAAACAGCAAAAAAAAAGGGGGGGGGGGGGGATTCCTTCCTGACTCCAAATGGCAATCGGAAAGTGTCCTTGGATCAACCAGATCTATATGCATTAATACCAGTAATTCTCAATATTCTTTAGTTTTAGAAACTTATCCAGGCCTTTTTTAAAGCTATTCAATGAACTTGCCATTACCACATCTGCTGGAAGACAGTTCCACAGTTTCATCGTTCTCACTGTAAAGAAACCTTTCCTAACCTGAAGATGAAACTTCTTTTCTTCCAACCTTAAAGGATGTCCACGAGTCCTCCTATATGACCTATTAGTGAACAATGCACCAGAGTTCATTGTATGGCCCATTAATATATTTGTATAAGGTTATCATGCCCCCACGCAAACGTTGCTTCTCCAATGTAAACAGCCCTAACTTGTCTAATCTGCCTGCATATTCAAGCCCCTCCATTCCCCTTATTAATTTAGTTGCCCTTCTCTGAACTGCCTCAATTTCCAAGATGTCCCTTTTGTATATGGGATTCCAAAAATTGCACTGCATATTCCAAATGAGGCCTTACCAGTGCCTTGTAAAGAGGGTGTGACAAAAGCCTTACCTGTGCCAGGATCCCGCGACGTCTCTCGGCTCCCGGCGTGCGCTTCCGCTGACATCACACGGCCGGTCTCTTCCCGCGCGAGCACGTCTGTTCGTGCTCGCGCCTGGTCTTCAGCCAGCGCTGTGCGGACGCACACAGGCACTGGCTCTTACCTCCTGCGCTCCTCCACATCGGCTATTGGACGGAAGAGGGCTCGTTTATTCAAATAAACCTATTCCTGCATCTCACATGTTATTCTCCTCTCCCCATTGGTTCCTCTGTGTATTTAAACCCCTCAGCCTTTTCTGCCCTTGCCCGATATAGCGGTTTAGTTTACTATTCTTGCCTGTACTTTCCCAAAATTCCAAAATTCATTGACATGTCCAATCAAACTTTCATTAAATCTGGTTCAACTGACAATGGCAGCTGACATACCAGGTATCGACTGAATTATTGGTCAGCCGGAACGTAATATTGGTCCGTGTGTACCAAGCCTTACTGAAGTTTTATAAACGAAGATGGGGGCTCACATTCTCCCCACGTGTACAACCTCCAGTTGGGTCCTTCCAATCAATAGTCCCCAGTATTTAGGTGTCTCTTCCCCACATACATATAGATCGATATATATTATCTATAATAATCAGACGATTCTATTAGCCAGTGGGCAGATATCAGATGTCTTTGAATAAAAGCATCTCTATATAATATGATAGTGTTAATGTTTAATAACCATTTCTCTGAAAAGGATATAAAACACAATGAAAGTTTTGACCAATGAACTAGTTTCAGTAAAGGAGCAATATCCACTAAAGCAGCAATCAGTAGCATCAGGAAGTAACCCAATGACCCAGATGACCCAATGGGTTTAAGTGTTGACATAGCCGCTAGTCACAGTTTAGTAAACTGCTCTGACAAGCGTTCCAAGTCCCCTGAGCAAACTATTATTCACAGGGAGGTGGGAATAAGCGTTCCAAGTCCCCCGAGCAAACTATTATTCACAGGGAGGTGGGAATAAGTGTTCCAAGTCCCCCGAGCAAATCCAAGTCCCCCGAGCAAACTATTATTCACAGGGAAGTGGGAATAAGCGTTCCAAGTCCCCCGAGCAAACTATTATTCACAGGGAGGTGGGAATAAGAGTTCCAAGTCCCCTGAGCAAACTATTATTCACATTGAGGTGGGAATAAGCATTCCAAGTCCCCTGAGCAAACTATTATTCACAGGGAGGTGGGAATAAGTGTTCCAGTCCCCTGAGCAAACTATTATTACAGGGAGGTGGGAATAAGCGTTCCAAGTCCCCCGAGCAAACCATTATTCACAGGGAGGTGGGAATAAGCGTTCCAAGTCCCCCGAGCAAACTATTATTCACAGGGAGGTGGGAATAAGTGTTCCAAGTCCCCTGAGCAAACTATTATTCACAGGGAGGTGGGAATAAGCGTTCCAAGTCCCCTGAGCAAACTATTATTCACAGGGAGGTGGGAATAAGCGTTCCAAGTCCCCTGAGCAAACTATTATTCACAGGGAGGTGGGAATAAGAGTTCCAAGTCCCCTGAGCAAACTATTATTCACAGGGAGGTGGGAATAAGTGTTCCAAGTCCCCTGAGCAAACTATTATTCACTGAGGTGGGAATAAGCGTTCCAAGTCCCCTGAGCAAAAAATTATTTACAGGGAGGTGGGAATAAGCGGTTCCAAGTCCCCCGAGCAAACTATTATCACAGGGAGGTGGGAATAAGCGTTCCAAGTCCCCTGAGCAAACTATTATCACGGGAGGGTGGGAATAAGCGTTCCAAGTCCTGAGCAAACTATTATTCACAGGGAGGTGGGAATAAGCGTTCCAAGTCCCCCGAGCAAACTATTATTCACAGGGAGGTGGGAATAAGCGTTCCAAGCCCCCCGAGCAAACTATTATATACACAGGGAGGTGGGAATAAGCGTTCCAAGTACCCTGAGCAAACTATTATTCACAGGGAGGTGGGAATAAGCGTTCCAAGTCCCCTGAGCAAACTATTATTCACAGGGAGGTGGGAATAAGCTTCCAAGTCCCCAATCAAACTATTATTCACAGGGAGGTGGGAATAAGCGTTCCAAGTCCCTGAGCAAACTATTATTCACAGGGAGGTGGGAATAAGCGTTCCAAGTCCCCTGAGGAAACTATTATTCACAGGGAGGTGGGAATAAGCGTTCCAGTGTCCTAAGCAAACTATTATTCACAGGGAGGTGGAATAAGCGTTCCAAGTCCCCTGAGCAAACTATTATTCACAGGGAGGTGGGAAAAGCGTTCCAAGCCCCTGAGCAAACTATTATTACAGGGAGGTGGAATAAGCGTTCCAAGTCCCCTGAGCAAACTATTATTCACAGGGAGGTGGGAATAAGCGTTCCAAGTCCCTGAGCAAACTATTATTCACAGGGAGGTGGGAATAAGCGTTCCAAGTCCCCGAGCAAACTATATTCACAGGGAGGTGGGAATAAGCGTTCCAAGTCCCCGAGCAAACTATTTTCACAGGGAGGTGGGAATAAGCGTTCCAAGTCCCCCGAGCAAACTATTATTCACGGGAGGTGGGAATAAGCGTCCAAGTCCCCCGAGCAAACTATTATTCACAGGGAGGTGGGAAAAGTGTTCCAAGTCCCCAGCAAACTATTATTCACAGGAGGTGGGAATAAGCGTTCCAAGTCCCCCGAGCAAAATATTATTCACAGGAGGTGGGATAAGTGTTCCAAGTCCCGAGCAAACATTATTCACAGGGAGGTGGGATAAGCGTTCCAAGTCCCCTGAGCAAATATTTATTCACAGGGAGGTGGGAATAAGGTTCAAGTCCCCCGAGCAAACTATTATTCACAGGGAGTGGGAATAAGTGTTCCAAGTCCCTGAGCAAACTATTATTCAAAGGGAGGTGGGAATAAGCGTTCCAAGTCCCTGAGCAAACTATATATTCACAGGGAGGTGGGAATAAGCGTTCCAAGTCCCCTGAGCAAACTATTATTCACAGGGAGGTGGGAATAGCGTTCCAAGTCCCCGAGCAAACTATTATTCACAGGGAGGTGGGAATAAGCGTCCAAGTCCCCCGAGAAACTATTTTCACAGGGAGGTGGGAATAAGCGTTCCAAGTCCCCGAGAAACTATTATTCAGGGAGGTGGGAATAAGCGTTCCAAGTCCCTGAGCAAACTATTATATCACAGGGAGGTGGGAATAAGCGTTCCAAGTCCCCCGAGCAAACATTATTCAAGGGAGGGGGGAATAAGCGTTCCAAGTCCCCTGAGCAAACTATTATTCACAGGGAGGTGGGAATAAGCGTTCCAAGTCCCCTGAGCAAACTATTATTCACATTGAGGTGGGAATAAGCATTCCAAGTCCCCTGAGCAAACTATTATTCACAGGGAGGTGGGAATAAGTGTTCCAAGTCCCCTGAGCAAACTATTATTCACAGGGAGGTGGGAATAAGCGTTCCAAGTCCCCCGAGCAAACTATTATTCACAGGGAGGTGGGAATAAGCGTTCCAAGTCCCCCGAGCAAACTATTATTCACAGGGAGGTGGGAATAAGCGTTCCAAGTCCCCTGAGCAAACTATTATTCACAGGGAGGTGGGAATAAGAGTTCCAAGTCCCCTGAGCAAACTATTATTCACAGGGAGGTGGGAATAAGTGTTCCAAGTCCCCTGAGCAAACTATTATTCACCTTGAGGTGGGAATAAGCGTTCCAAGTCCCCCTGAGCAAAAATTATTTACAGGGAGGTGGGAATAAGCGGTTCCAAGTCCCCCGAGCAAACTATTATCACAGGGAGGTGGGAAAAGCGTTCCAAGTCCCCTGAGCAAACTATTTATCACGGGAGGTGGGAATAAGCGTTCCAAGTCCCTGAGCAAACTATTATTCACAGGGAGGTGGGAATAAGCGTTCCAAGTCCCCCGAGCAAACTATTATTCACAGGGAGGTGGGAATAAGCGTTCCAAGCCCCCCGAGCAAACTATTATTACACAGGGAGGTGGGAATAAGCGTTCCAAGTCCCTGAGCAAACTATTATTCACAGGGAGGTGGGAATAAGCGTTCCAAGTCCCCTGAGCAAACTATTATTCACAGGGAGGTGGGAATAAGCATTCCAAGTCCCCCAATCAAACTATTATTCACAGGGAGGTGGGAATAAGCGTTCCAAGTCCCCTGAGCAAACTATTTTCACAGGGAGGTGGGAATAAGCGTTCCAAGTCCCTGAGCAAACTATTATTCACAGGGAGGTGGGAATAAGCGTTCCAGTGTCCTAAGCAAACTATTATTCACAGGGAGGTGGAATAAGCGTTCCAAGTCCCCTGAGCAAACTATTATTCACAGGGAGGTGGGAAAAGCGTTCCAAGCCCCTGAGCAAACTATTATTACAGGGAGGGAGAATAAGCGTTCCAAGTCCCCTGAGCAAACTATTATTCACAGGGAGGTGGGAATAAGCGTTCCAAGTCCCTGAGCAAACTATTATTCACAGGGAGGTGGGAATAAGCGTTCCAAGTCCCCTGAGCAAACTATTATTCACAGGGAGGTGGGAATAAGCGTTCCAAGTCCCCCGAGCAAACTATTATTCACAGGGAGGTGGGAATAAGCGTTCCAAGTCCCCCGAGCAAACTATTATTCACTGGGAGGTGGGAATAAGCGCTCCAAGTCCCCCGACCAAACTATTATTCACAGGGAGGTGGGAATAAGTGTTCCAAGTCCCCAGCAAACTATTATTCACAGGGAGGTGGGAATAAGCGTTCCAAGTCCCCCGAGCAAAATATTATTCACAGGGAGGTGGGATAAGTGTTCCAAGTCCCGAGCAAACTATTATTCACAGGGAGGTGGGATAAGCGTTCCAAGTCCCCTGAGCAAAGTATTATCACAGGGAGGTGGGATAAGGTTCAAGTCCCCCGAGCAAACTATTATTCACAGGGAGTGGGAATAAGTGTTCCAAGTCCCTGAGCAAACTATTATTCAAAGGGAGGTGGGAATAAGCGTTCCAAGTCCCTGAGCAAACTATACCGTATTCACAGGGAGGTGGGAATAAGCGTTCCAAGTCCCCTGAGCAAACTATTATTCACAGGGAGGTGGGAATAGCGTTCCAAGTCCCCGAGCAAACTATTATTCACAGGGAGGTGGGAATAAGCGTCCAAGTCCCCCGAGAAACTATTTCACAGGGAGGTGGGAATAAGCGTTCCAAGTCCCCGAGAAAAACTATTATTCAAGGGAGGTGGGAATAAGCGTTCCAAGTCCCCTGCAAACTATTACAGTATTCACAGGGAGGTGGGAATAAGCGTTCCAAGTCCCCCGAGCAAACATTATTCAAGGGAGGGGGAATAAGCGTTCCAAGTCCCCGAGCAAAATATTATCACAGGGAGGTGGGAATAAGCGTTCCAAGTCCCCCGAGCAAACTATTATTCACAGGGAGGTGGGAATAAGTGTTCCAAGTCCCCCGAGCAAACTATTATTCACAGGGAGGTGGGAATAAGCGTTCAAGTCCCCTGAGCAAACTATTATTCACAGGGAGGTGGGAATAAGCGTTCCAAGTCCCCTGAGAAACTATTATCACAGGGAGGTGGGAATAAGGTTCCAAGTCCCCCGAGCAAACTATTATTCACAGGGAGGTGGAATAAGTGTTCCAAGTCCCCCGAGCAAACTATTATTCACAGGGAGGTGGGAATAAGCGTTCCAAGTCCCTGAGCAAACTATTATTCACAGGGAGGTGGGAATAAGCGTTCCAAGTCCCCTGAGCAAACTATTATTCACAGGGAGGTGGGAATAAGCGTTAACTTTAGTGCTCCTTTAATCATTTGAAAGGATGAAATGGTTAAATATTCTTGTTGATAGACATCCATTGTGTTGACATAACACATTGTGTCTTTGATGTTATTTTTCTAGTATATCCGGTGTAACTGGTTGGTTAATAAACATGGCATACTGTATTTAAGAAAATGTCACACTGAAATCCCTTTGTGTGACTGTCGTGCAAACACGATTGGTTAAGCTTTTGTGTCCATATTGACAAAAGAGAGCGTCTAAACTTGTAGTAATCCATAACCTTACATTATGGGTGAACGTAAACACAATCTGACAGCTACTTTGGTAGAATTCCAGGCAATTCCTGGTTTCTGTGTATTTGACTTGCTTTATAATACACCGTAAGGGAGCCATTTGTGATAAATATGTCTGATTTTCTGCAGAGATGCCCTAATTACCAACTTTCCTGTAGGACACCAATGTCGGCTGATATACAGAGTTCATTGCTGACTTTTAATGCAGCTTTCGGTACATTTTTCATAGGCAAAGCCAAGCATATTCCTCCACGTGAAAGCCATCCTTCCAGTGTGATGTCACTGCCCCACAGTTCCATGGACCTGATTATAATAAAATAAAAGTAATCAAAGTAACGAGCACAGATCGACAGAAGGCAAATAGCCGTGTGCTCAATGCAGCCACAGGCCTCCCTCTGGGTAAACAGATGGTTTATGCCATTTATTTTTTATGCCAGTGAAAATCCAGGTTTAGTGAGTATGAAAACGAGCAATGGTCTTATTCTTTCATGCTTGATGATTTCAAATTATTAAAATTCCATCTACTGCACAGAAAACAAACATGCCACATCCAAATGACCTCATGCCGCCACATCTACACATTTAAAGGGGTCATGATGTGATAATTATAAATCAAGTTATGATGCTGTATGCAAAGAAATACCCCAGACCAATAAAGGGGAAATAGATTTATGACTTATGAGTTATGACAGCCCTTGTATTCCTGAGGGAGATGTCTATTGCAATTTAGGATACAATTTGTACATGGATTCATTGTATTTAATCCTCATCTCCAAAAAAGTGTATGTGGAACTAGAGGGAGTAATGTCACTAATCCCAATCAGACAGTGCCATGCCTCAGCCAATCACAGGCACCACTGCCTGTCGTGCCCCTTCCCTGCATGCAAAGGGCAAGGCAAAAGACAGCAGAGATAAAGAAGGCTGGTACATTTGGGAGCACATTTCAAAGCTAGAAATCTTGTGAGGTTAAGGTTTTGGGGGTTGTTTAGGCTACAGGGGAAAGTTTGTTTTGGGGGTGGACATATCCTTTAAGAACACAAGTGAGGTACCACAAATTTTAAAGAGAATTAGCGGGACTTCAGAGTATATTTCTAAAAAAAAACATATAGCAGGTCTTAAACAAAGGTTATGATTTTATTGGCATTTAATACAATGAGCTAATGACATCCAGATATCTAGGCAGAGTGATAGCTGCTCTTAAAAGGATAGTATCGTATAGTATCGTATAGTATAGTATAGTATTTGAGGTTGAATAAAGACATATGTCCATCCAGTCCAACCCATCTAGCAATATCCTCATTTCCTGCCTAACTGTTGATCCAGAGGAAGGCAAAAAAACCCACCAAATTTATGAAGGGGGAAAAAATTCCTTCCTGACTCCAAGTGGCAATCGGAAATTTCCCTGGATCATCTCTACTTATATATCAATACTAGGGATGGCCGGTTCGCGGATCCGAAACTGGATCCGCTGCGGATTTATCCCGTTCGCGAACGGCGGATTTTTCCAGATTTTCCGCCTTCCGAACCCCAGATTTCTCGTATTTTCGAAAATTTTCGAAATTACGAGATTTCTCGTTTTTTTCGAAAATTTTCGAAAATACGGATGTCTCTTATTTTTGTAAATACGTATTTTCTAAAATTTTCAAAATTACGAGTTTTCTCGTATTTTCGAAAATCCGCGAAAATTCGTAATTTCGAAAATTTTCAAAAATACGAGAAATCTCATAATTTCGAGAATATTTTTCATTTTAACGGGTCCGCTCGCGGATTTTCGAATTTTTTCGAAAATTCACGGATCCTCGAGCGGACCGGATTTTGCGAAGTTCGGACATCTCTAATCAATACCAATAACTTGCAACATTCCTTGTTTGCAGAAACTCATCCATCTTTTTTTTGAACATGCCATAACAACAACAATAATTTAGTTGCCCTTTTCTGAAGCCTTTCCATATCAAAGATGTCATTTTTGTACACAGGATTCCAAAATTGCACTGCATATTCCAAATGAGGCCTTACCAATGCTTTGTAAAGAGGGAGAATAACATTTTCCTCCCTTGAATCCATACCTCTCTTTATACAAGACAATACCATGTTGGCTCTGGCTGTTGCCGCCTGGCACTGCTTGCTACCGTTACGTTTGTTATCCACCAAAACTCCAAGATCATTTTCTTTCAGGGATTCACTTAACACAGAGCCATTTATAGTATAAGTAGCACAAGGATTTTTAAGTCCAAAATGCATCACCTTACATTTATCAACATTGAATTGAAGTCAATGGGAGAAAAAAATCTGCACATATCCGCCTAAATAGAAGGTAAAAAAGCAATGGTAACTTACTGTACATGGCTCTGGGACCTGGGAAATGGTCCAGGGGAACAGGTACATATATCCAGAACGTTAATAAAACAACTTTCCTCACGATCGCACTGTTTTTCGAGCTTCCACATTCTATTTTCAAGTTTTCAGTGAGTTTTCGAAATGGTCTGGGGAACAGACCAATCTGGTTGTAACCAATTCTGATTGAAAAAGAAACTTATTGGTTAGTATACCAATCAGTTTCTTTCTGACATAATTTTAATGTATCCAATCAGAATTGCTTACAAATAAAGGTGAAGTTTTAAAACCCTAAAGCTTGAAGACCATAGTCTGCAGTGTATATGTTTTCAAGGACTGCGGCACTATGCTGAAAGGCCACTGACGTGGAGCTCCGCTAACAGAGGGGGTAGGTGAACGCTCCCCTCAGTCTATTTTCTGTATACGTTATGGAGCGCTAAAGCCGAGGGACATCAATTCAAATGTTCGATAATCAGCAAAAATTCAATAATCATTAAAAGTTCGGAATAGTTTGGGGCCATTCAAACTGTTAAAATCTCGGGTTCAAGTTTGGGTCTAGTCCATCTCTAGTCATGAACTTCCTACTGTGCTTCTTCAGAAATCCCCCCAGCCCCCCCTTAACAATCCTGCGCTTGCCCCTGGATTTGAAGCATTCCAATGGTCACCAGGCACGTACAGCGCCAGAAGTGCTCTATAATGGAGGGGCTACATAGCATTGGCTGGCGCGTCGTTTTGGCATCCATACCACAGTCTTGGTCCTCCAGAATTGGTTTGTTAATTAACGAAGTTCAGCGTTAATTTACAGCCGCAGTCTTACATTATCGATAATGAACTGTATCGCTACATTGCAATACCGTGTGTTTTTAAATAGGGCCCATAGACCTCTAAAGTTCTTAACTCTAAATTTGTCCAAAAACTTATAGGGGGAGGGGGGTTTAACAACAAGTGCTAATCCACCACACTAAAATTCACACACAGAAACCTCAAAAAGACTCCAACTCCTACACTGCTAGGTCTCCACTAAACTCACTCTAACACACTGACAAAGTGCCAGGGGTTTGGCTTGGGTAAAAATAGCTGCCATTGGTGAATTTGATACATTACAATCTACGTGGGTTCGGAAAATCCGGATTTGGTTACATCCGATTCTTTCAGAAAGAATCTGATTGTCTGTTCCCAGGTCCCAGGGCCATTTACAGTAAGTTACTGTAAGATTCAAATTTTTCGATTTTTTTTTTTTAAATTTTCGCACACATTTCGGAGGAATTCTGAAAAATCCGTGAGATCCCCAATTTGCCTTGACAAAGACCCTTTGGCCGAGATGTTGTGCTGCTTTTTTCTGCACAAGTTGATGTAAAGTAAATAATTATGGGAACACCCTAAATATTTGATTGGCTCTCCGTACATTTTTTCTTTTGATCACAGTAATAAATTACATTAATAGAAAATATAGCTTAGTTGGTTTGTAGTAAAGAATGTATAATACAATTTACTTGGTTTTTGGTTAACTAAATTCTGGATACATCTCACTAGAAAATAAGATCACTAGAAATACCTTTGCAATAATGCACCCCCTTCTGTAAATTATAAGGATATTAGAAGTCACAGAGGAGCTCAGTGACCATATAAAAGCACAAGGCTACAGGCCAAGTGATTTGGAAGTCACTTGTGCAATTGAGCAGGCTCTGTGGGGGGAAATGACCTCGGGATAGAGAAGAGGGGAATCCATTTCAGGGAAAGTTATATATTATATATTTATAGATGGAGTCCAATGAAGGGGTGGATTATAGAAATAAAAATTACAGTTGATCCACAAGTGAGGCATTTATCAGCGTGTATTCAATCATGAGACCCCTTTATGGGGCTATTGGGAGCAATATCATTGGATGATCTAACAGTCTTTCAATGCTCTTTAGCATGTGCAATAACAAAACCGGGCAATTTATGTTTAGACGTTTCCAGCATTGGACCACATACGATTTAATTATTGTATGAAACAGAGAATCTCACACAATCTCAGCTTTGTGTGGGTAGGCCCCTTAATGGATATTGCATTGGTTCTTTTTTCGAAACATGCTGTGAATATTTAGTAGTTGCCGAATGGCTATGGCACTTCCTATATGTTAATTAATGACTCCATCCTCATAATAACATCTTTTTGAACGAATGGCACCTTTAAATGAACAGTTTACTGCAATAGTGATCTATTCCTTTACTACATTGATTGAAGACCAGGAGGTTAAGGAGCTATGCCTTACCTCCCATTCTTCAATCAATTGTTGGAGAGACAGGAATGAAGATGTCAAAAGCTTACCTTTTGTGCGATCCAGCCAGGGCCGCCTCCCTAATGAGGCAAGGTGAAACACATTACAGAGCAGCACACTGTAGGGAGGCAGCAGTTTTGATGCAAGAAAATAGAAATTGTGGCATCATGTGCCATTGAGGGAGCTTTCAAGGTGACTAAGCCATAAGGCAAAGCAGCCACTAGCCAAGTTAGTATGTTTGGGAGGTTAAAAGAGCTGATGATGATGATGGGACAGACCTCAAATGCTGCAGCATTTGTATTTTTTTTCAGGTGTCAAAATGTCTAGAGATGGCCCGGAATCCAGCGTGGCCACTCTGAAATTCCCGACTGCTTCCTTATTATCGGGCATGCGCGTTATAGCAGAACAGAAGCAGGAAGTGGTCGGGACCTGCCATTGAGGCCACGCAGAAGGTAAGCTTTCGGCATCTTCGTTCCTGGCTCTCCAACAATTGATTGAAGAACGGGAGGTAAGACATAGCTCCTTAACCTCCAGGACTTCAATAAATGTGGTCACTATTGCAGTGAACTATTCCTTAAAAATATGTTAATATAGCCTACCTACCTGAAATAATTAGCATACGCCTGCTATGTTCCTGGATGCCCTATGGAAACTAAGGGGTAGTGTGTGTTAGCTGTTATATTTGTTCATGTCTCCATCAGCAATTTAGTGAGCTGGTTATAAGCTGGAGCATGCTCAGTGGAGGCAGCTAGGGGATTCGCATTCAGTCATTGGCTGTGGTGTCAACTGTCAAATCCATGACTGACAGGAAGTATTTCAGATTAGTCTCTACTAGCAACCCCGCGATTCCTTAAAAGAATTGTCAAACCGGTGGAGCGGAAACACCCCCCCCCCACACACACACATCACGCAAACCCCCCTCCCCCATGAGGGGTTGGGTGTATGCACAGACCCACCAGCGTGCATACCTTGTAGGAGTGTGCGAGCAGATGGGTCCAGTGTCCGTGGATTTACATCTGTGGTTTAGTATATAAGATATTTCAGCTTTCTAACTGTTGCAGTTTGGGGTTTGGAGAGGAATTATCTATATATTATATTTTACTTGAGGGCTGGACTTGCCCTTTAAGTTCTATCGGTGTTGTCTGTGGTGCCGTGAGAAAAATGGTGTTTAAAACAAAATGCCTCACAATGCCCCATGGCAACTCTACCTTTGATGCCCACCCCTGGGTGCTGTGTAACCAGCAGGTGTGTGTGTGTCTGCGTTGGTGGTCATGGTAACAGCTGTGACTTGCAGTTCCATATATATAGAAACTTTTATGATTTTCCGTGTAATCTGACAGCAGATCACAAATTCTTGAAATGACTTTGCGATCAGACAGGAAAAAATCCAGCACAGGCAGATTTGCAAGTGTCTAAAGGCTCGTACACACATGTGATCGAAGCACGCAATTACAGATGATCAACCTTACCGGACGATAATCCTCCAGCACGACCGTTCATAGGATTTTCATTCATCTGCGATTGCGTGCAGGGTCACACATGTATACGAGCCTCTACAAGTGCACAGCCATATGGAAATTGGTTCTGCTTATAAGTTGGTGTCAATGGATCCACCAGTACGGAATGCCATTTATCAAAGAAATCAAACTTATCCATTTCAATTAATAAACACTTACCATATATACTCGAGTATAAGTCGATGTGAGTATAAGTCGAGGTACCTATTTTTACCTGAAAAAATTTGTAAAACGAATTGACTCGAGTATAAGTCGAGGATAGAAATTATCACCACTACTGCCTTCTGATTCTGTATTGTTTTGTGGCTTAAGTTGCCCTTTAAATGGACAGCAGAATTCCCATACAGTAATCAAATCAGGCTAATTTTTTTTTAAGCCTGAAAATCTCGACTTATATTCGAGTAAATACAGTACTGACAACCTTCTGCAGGGATTGGGGGTAGAAACTGGAGACGGAAATGTAGATTTAAGTTTAATATATAAGAGGGGCACTTTTTGGAGAAATGTGGTTGTCCGTTAAGTGCCCACAAGAGATGAAACACTTAAAATAATAGCTCTCTTGTAAAATATTTGCTGGAGGATGCTGGGAGCTGAATATTTTGTTGTGTCATGTATAATGTATAATACCAGCATTCAACACATTATATCTGCAACATCCCACACTGCAGGAAAAATCACTTGCCTTTATATTCTGATTCAAGTCAGAATCAGAAAGACATTCTATTAGAATCGTACAATCGTATGTGCGCGATCGTATCATCTATGGCCACCATTAAACTTAAAAGTCAATGGAACATGGTATAATATTTTGTGTTTATTTCCTAAAGCTTTCTGTTTTTTCTGGTTTCTGAAAGGCAGCTGGAGAATTTCAGTGTAAAACGACGTAATCTTGACTTACTTGGCTCTGCCAGTTTCTTACTGTCACTTCCTCCATGAGGGAAAAGCAGGACACGTTGTATTATTTCTAGAGTTCAGTATATTTCTTTCTCTTTTCCTCTGACTTTAGAAAACCCAACAGTCTTGTTTGAAACAAGTGAACAGAACAATGGTGTTAATCTATCCGGCTGTAAGCATTGAATGCTAGGGGTCAGGGAGACCTCACTTGTACAAAAAGTACATTACCTGGATGCCTGTCTGTTTCACACAGGATTCGACTCCCATCTGGTAGCTAAAAGGGTTTAATTGGTCCCATGTAGAGCATTTTCATTTGATTACAATTACTCTGTAGATGCAACAAACATCTCAGGTTACACGTCATGCAATATTTTCATCCAACAGACCGATATTACTGCTTATTGGTCTGTCAGGTGAAAATATTGTATGGTGTGGGTGTCAACTGGCGTGATTGTTCTCAGTTGCCTTTTTTTCTGGATCAGATAAATGGGCGATCATGTATGCTGGTAAATCACGTGCGATCGTGCGGTTCTATATGTAACTGTTCCTACGCCCGACAGTGTTTTGCTAGTGGCGAACAGTCGGCTGCAACAAATGTCATCCCGTGTGTACCCAACCTTAGGCTGAGGCCCAACAGAAACGCATTGGCAACATTTTTAATAGTCCCTTATCGTAACGCATGAGATCCGCACTAAAAATGGTGATCCCATGCGTTATAATGGACCGGGGGGCAATGCAGTCAGTGGTACCGGCCACATTGACCCCAATTGGCATGTGCTGCACATACCGCGATCAGATTACAATACATGACCCGAATGGCGCCAGTGGGCCTTGCCCTAAAGGGGAATTTTTCGCTGGTATGCTTAAAAAAAAGTTTGAGGTAAAAATAAAACAACTTGCACCTTTGTTCAGCAAAAAATCTGTTTCAAGGTGCTCTATCTGCCTGAATTAGGAGGTAGAAAGGGAAAAAGCATTAAAGATTTGAAGTCAGAGGGCAAAGATCATTTAGAGAATATAAAGACTATAATAAATGTTTTAAGAAAGCAATGAAGGTACAATAACTAAAACAAATAATCGGATCTTAAAGAAGAACTAAACCAAAATAGTGTGAAAACATTTTTACATTATATAACATTTACTTATAGATTACAGGTACATTTAGAAGCTTTATCTTTTGCTAGGAACAGAACTAAAAATAAAAAGTTAGTTAAATAAGCTGAATATTTTGGATTCTCCCAGGAAGTCTGTATGTAATTCACTCTGGCTGGTGAATAAACTGCAGGATAACAAGCAGCTTTCAAAGTGTTTTCATCGACTTTCCATATTGGTGTGGAGACAACTGTATAGAAAACACTTTGTGCATAGAGACAGTGAATAGTTGGGTCAGGGGCATAATCAATAGAGGTGGCCAAACTTACTGAAATTCGGTTCGTTTCCGAACTTCAGTAAAAGTTCGGGATTTCGAAAACGAACCCATTAAAGTCAATGGGAGATAATTGTTCGAAAAGTTTGGATCAATTACAAATAAACTAGCAATAGTAACTTACTGTAACTGGCTGTGGCACCTGGGAAATGGTCTGGGGAACATGTCACTGTCACCAAAACCTGTTTAAAAATTTCTTTCCCCACAATCGGGCAATTGCTACATTCGAGGGTTAAGGCCAATTCGAGGGTTATCGTAAATAGACCTATACATTCGAGGGTTATTGAAATCTAACAATACATTTGAGTGTTACCGAAAGTCGAAGGCTACATTCGAGGGTTAGAGATAAACAAACATTACATATAAGAGTTACCGAAAACAAATGACACATTCGAGGGTTACTGAACGATTCTTTTGAGGGTTATCGAATTTGAATAATACATTGGAGGGTTACCGAAAATGACCAATACATTCGAGGGTTCGAGTTGTTCTGAACTGTCCAAAAGTTTGGCCTGAACTCCGGTTCGGGTTCGAGCTCAGGTCCATCACTAGTAATAAATATGTGCACATGCTTACCAGACTCTTTGAAGAATACATGGGTTGTCAGTTGTACTGGCAATAATATGGAATCCTTCTTTGTTACAGAATCTATTACTAGATGTACTAAACACAACTTACAAGAAAAGAATCTTACAATGTATTGATGTTCTGGAGAGAAAAGCTTTCATATTAGGATTTTAAAAAATTAAGTTTAATTCTCCTTTAATTATGGAACTATATGGTCGACAGAAGAGTTGGGGGAAGAAACAGAAAAGTTTGTCACATGATCAAATGGGAAATTCCCCCACAAAGTGCTACCTTATAGTGAATTGGCGGAACTTTCGGAATTTCAAAAGGTAGAACTTATTGAATTATACGGTCAAAATTTGGTAAATCACAGTAGGAAAATAAAAAAGCGCAGTCGTAAAAAAAAAAATATTGTGTTGGAAACAGGTTTTGGTTCTGCAGAATTTCAAGACATTCCGCGAAACCGCTGGCAGAAAGAAAACTGGTTTAGAAATAGGATCAGTAAAGATGAAAATGCCTATTGAATTCCTCTGTCCTTTCCCAGTGTGAGGCAATGCAGTGTTTAAGGCTGGGAGAGGATACAGTCTGTGCATTCTAATAATGCTCATTAACAGCCTGCTTAATCATGGATACGCTCCAAAAAATGGCAGGTAGCGGAGCATTAGAATGCCTAATTAAGAGGGGGAGAAGGTGTAGAGCAACGAGGCATTAGCAAAGAACAAGTGACGGAATATTTCAGATGAAGGAATCACAGAAAGAAATAATTCAACATTAACCGAATTATTGTGGTTTCCAGGACAAGTCCAGCCCTGAAATGAAAAATGATATATATATATATAAAGGTCACCCCCTAAACCCCTAAACAGCAATAGTTAGAAAGCTGAAATACATATGTCTAACCTGAAATGTTGCACAATGTCCTGTTTCCCTGGTTCTGCTTCCTGGTTCTTCCAGTTACCTATTGTCAGTTCTGGATTTGATTAAAATAACAGAAAATATGATCCTGTGCAATAAACGCTAAAAATCCTTTATTAAATATAACAGGCAGAATAAATCTGAAAAAGACAGAAATGACCATGTGTACAATTAAAAGCCCAACCTCTCCATCTAGGGGTACAGCAATTAAAGTAATAGATACAAGGTACTATCTATAACCATCAGGTGCATATAACACCAAAACAGTATTATACAACAATAGAGCTAATGTAGTGAGATTGGATGAAAAAAGATATAGTACACGTAGCCTAAGCACATATTAGTAAACAGGCAAATAACACGCATCATGGTATAACCCACACAAATGGCAGAAAATACAGAACTTGACACCTAAGGTCCCCGTAGAGAGAGAAGCTGAGATAGGACGTGTTTCACTCCCCTCAGTACTGGAGCTTCCTCAACTGCAGCCAGTTACTCCACCGCTCACCTTATATATCCACTGCAAATACCAACGTTCCGCCATTCCCGCAGTGTTGTAAAGAATCATATTTTCTGTTGTTTTAAAGGGGATCTCCACCCTACAGAAAACCTTTTTACATGTTGTAGACTACCCCTGCCCACCCTCAATCGCTACATCAGATTACTAAAAAAGAAGCAGAACTCTACTTATACGTAGCCCCTCGCTCCTTGCAAGCAGGGGCCAGACCAGCAGCCACATCTGTGATTGGCTGAGAGTTAGCCAGTTATGTCATCAATGCAGAGCGCCGCGGGAGAGAAGGTCTGGAAGTAGATCTGACATAGCTTTTGGGGGTGGGCAGGGGGAGCCTACACTAGAGAAAAATAGTTTTAAGCTAGGTCAGATCTGTAAGTAAGGCCCAGGGGCCACATGCGGCCCGTTGGCTGCACCTGACTGGCCCCTCAATACTAAACCTCCCTCCAAAAAATCTTAATATTTATTGATTGTCTTAGGCTGGATAATAGAGTTATTTTTATTAAATTTATTTTGAAATGGGTTTAAAATATTACTATTACTATAACACTGTCGTCCATTAAAAATTGCAGCTATTAAAAAAATGGATAAACCAGGTGTATTAATTTAATCTTTTCATAAAATCAATTTTTATAATGAGAATTGAGTTGAACCTATTGGTCCGGCCCTTCAAGATTAGAGCCGGATTGGCAGGAAGACAGCTCCTACTCTTTGGACAAGCATTGCAGAGGAACCATAAGGAGCAGAGATGTACGGTAAGGATTTTTTTAAACTTCACAGTGGGACCAATAGTGGGTTAAGTTTTAGTTTGGGGGTGGGGGGGTGGGGTGGACAGGCCCTTTAATCTATTTGCATCAGATACTGTTAGCACCTTTCCTGACTACAGGTCCACCATATATTCAGTGCCCTGCTCTTGTGTTTAGTTATGGATTTGACACTTGACATCACAGCCATTGACTGAATGTGAATCTCCTAGCTGCCTCTTCTGAGCATGCTCAAGCTCATAACCAACTCATTCAATTGCTTAAGGGGACATGAACAAATATAGCTGTATATATATTATTATTGTATAGCTGTATTATATTAATATAAACATAAATACATGGACAGTGCATTGCAAAAAAAAAATGGACAGAAACTCATGCCTTGTGTGAACGAGCCCTAACATTGTAACAATTTGAAAGTTTGTTAATCAGAAGTGAAAAACGGAACCAAGAAACGAACAATGTTTAACTGCAACATCAATTTACTGTCAAGTGTTTTTCCTTTTCTTGCCAAAATGCACACGATTGGCAAAGTACCAGGACAACCAACACCATTATCATTTAACCAGCAGACACACACATTGAGTCCCAGAATCTGCAGGACAGTGTCAACGTTTAAACTTTATACAGAGCCATCGTTTGTGTGAATTTGTACATACACAACGTACATACGAGTAATGGCAACACATAGATGTCACTATTTCATGGAAAGTGTCCCCAGAATTGTTGGTCACTGTGCTCATGTTTAATTCCTGTGAAATCTAATATCAGTAACATTATTTCATATTCCATAAATGAACACAGAGATCGTCCGTGGTTTTTTTTTTTCCCCAAAAAGATGAATATTATAAAGTGTTTCCTTAACATCTTCCCTCAAATCTCAAAAAAACTAGGGCAAAGTGCTGGCAGAGTTAGAGAATTCTCGCTGAGAAACATTACCACGGATAATATTATAATGTGATACATATTATAATGTGATAATCATCATCTGTCTGGAATGGCAAGTGGATTAAACGATAGCTAAAGGGAACGTTTTCTAAATGAACTTGCAATTGTGTCATCTTTCATTTCGCCTAACACTGTCATGGAGAGAAATAAAAATAGAATTTCAGTATTTACTATTTAATAGCAAAATTGTCTTTTTAAAAACTTTTTCTATTAAACATTGCAAAACTAATTACCCGTGTAATAGTTTTTCTAGTTACACCACTGCTATTGTCAGCGTGCCACTCAAATGAGTCTTAAACCCGTTAGAATTGATAGATACATTGAACCCCCTCAGAATATTATCTGCTTGTAAAAAATTACCAGAGTAAACTTATAAAAAACCTATGAAACAACCAAGACAAATATCTGCACATGCAAAAATGACTGAGTCGGAAAGGTGATCATACATACATAGACATATCCAACCAGCTTGATCTCTGCCTTTCTACAAAGGATACTTTATACTTTGTAAGGATTATTATGTTGTATCTGTGTGAGAGATGGTGAAAGGTTGTAAATAGAGACATTGTCATCAATTCTATTCCACACACCAGGACTTCAAAACCTATGTAGGTCTCTCGTATGTGCAACAAAAAGTGTACAAGATTTTAGAAGGCTAAACAGTTCTACAGTAAACATTTAATGGCTTTATGGTAACTATATTTTGATTTACCCCAGCTCATTTTGTTTTTGGGGCATCTAAAAAAGTTCCTTAAGGACAAATGTATTATCCGCCCCCTCAGTCTGGGATCTATCCAATGATCTTCCTGCAGAGTGTGCATTCACATTGGTTAGGCCCTGGACCAGAAGGGGGCGGAGCAACAATACTCTAGTAGTCCTTAAAATGAAAATATAGACCTTGTTTTTCTCAACGTATTGTGTTAGTATAATAAAGGTTACATATTCAGCCAAGAGGTAATGCTGGACCTCTTAATATGATAAAGGAGTGACTCTATTCCTAGTGTAGACAGTTCATATTTCCTCTCTACGTTCATTAATCAGTCATGAAATCCAAACAGGTCATGCCCATTCATAGAGTAAACCTGAAGTTCCCTTATGCCTATGTCTAATTAATGTCTTGGAAAATGTGTTAAATGTTTGTTAAATAATCTCACTGTCAGTCATAGGAACTACTTTGAGTAAATATTTAATTGTTGCTATGTTTCCATTCACAGTTCTCCAAACTCATTGCAATGCCATAAATTACTAAAAACCGTAAGCTGAGTGCACATACGTCTTCTTTATTTCCCTTATTTGTAGACGTATAGAAAATGCCTCTCAAGCAAATTTTTTTTTCTCGGTGAACAAATTGCTGCAAACGTAGGCACAAAATTCAGTGGACACGTTTGCTATTTTAGGTTTATGATTGCACTGTAACAGTCATTAGAGTTGACAGACTAATGAAAATTTAGAGAAAACATAAACACACACAACATGGCACAATTATTGCAATTATTACAATGCGCCCAGTAACAAAACTCACTTTTATGAGATCAAAGCTAATGCTATAGGTTACCACACACATTCTTTTTTTATTCAGTAGCAAGTCAGCACCTTTTTAATGTGATCTATAATATGGGCAGAGCCATACACAAAACTGTGTCCAATCAAAATGTTTAAAAAACATTGGAAAAGGATGCACATGTAGCCAATCAGAGATCTTTAAACTAAATAAAAACACAGAAAGAAATCACCAGCGCTTGGTCTTACCCACGCTGCGGTGTTGACCAGCTGTTAGAAGCATCCTAGTGCCAGCGCTTGGTCTAAGCCATGCTGCAGTGTTGATTAGCTGTTAGAAGCACCAAAGTGCCAGCGCTCGGTCTAAGGCATGCTGCGGTGTTGACCAGCTGTTAGAAACACCCTAGTGCCAGCGCTTGGTCTAAGCCACGCTGCGGTGTTGACCAGCTGTTAGAAACACCCTAGTGCAAGGGTTCGGTCTTACCAACGCTGCGGTGTTGACCAGCTGTTAGAAACACCCTAGTGCAAGGGTTCGGTCTTACCCACGCTGCGGGGGTTGACCAGCTGTTAGAAACACCCTAGTGCAAGGGTTCGGTCTTACCAACGCTGCGGTGTTGACCAGCTGTTAGAAACACCCTAGTGCAAGGGTTCGGTCTAACATCTTGAAGTTGACCAGCTGCTAGAAACGATGAAAAGCCATTATTTGTACACACAGAAAGGGAAAATTGCCATCGAACAGTTTAACTTTGAATAAAAGCAGTTAAGGTAATTCATTGAGAGCAACAATAAGGCAGTTAAAGTGCCAAGGTTAGTTTTATTATTGTGCAAAAATTAACCAAAAATGATAGTTCTACTGCGCCTTTAAGCGTGATCCAATCGCGCTTTTAAAAGCTCACAATAGTGTTGGCTATGGGGCCGGCCACATCATGTCCATTGGCATCCGCTGCGCTGTCATCCGCTTAATAGAGCACATGCTATCACCATTTTTGGTGCGATTAGATTATCTAAGCAGAAATTGAACATTCTGGACATGTAAATAATATAGGCCTTCAAGCCAAACTAAACCCCCCAAAAGTGAACACTGGCGCACATTGAAAGAGATCACACACACCCTTATGACTAAGACCGAGAGGCTCAAAAAGCACCAGGGAGTCTGATATGTTTATGCTTTACTAGTATCATTTAACCCTTTCACTGCCAGGAGATTTTCATTTTTTTTTGCGTTAACTGCCAGAAGAATTTTCATGATTTTGCCCTCAATCGCTTTAGACTAATTTTACAGTAGGAAACCTTGCAGTAAATCAGGAATATTATACATTGTTTTTTTCAGCACAAAGTGTACTTTAACATGGTAACAGTATTTTGTAACTTTTCTGGAAATTTTACTGGAATTATGGGTAAAATATGTAAAAAAAATGAAAAATTTGCAAATTTTCATGGATTTTTCCCATTTTTATTTATAGTTATCTTAAGGTTACACACAAAAATCTTACTGTTTCTAAAAGCTCTGATACTCCCGAGTACAACGATACCAGATATATGTAGGTACCCCACTTTTCCTGTACAGGAGACTCCCCCAAACTAAAACTGCACCATCAAGAATATTACACCAAATTAAAATGTATAACCACTACTGACAGTTAACATAGAATATCTACCAAATTAACTAAAATATCCCCACAAGTGAGATATTTTTAGAAACTACACACCCGCAGGATTTTATGAGTGAGGTAAGTTTTGATCAAAATGCAGATACCCGGACGCAGCTCTTCGTCCAATTGTAAGTTGTTTTCTCACATTTTCCTTTTTTTCCTCAACTGTAAAATCAGAGACAAAATCAAATGCGAATTTCAGCTAAAAACTGTGGAGGAAAGTTCAAACGCATCTCAAATATCAAAGCCTAACCCCTCCCGAATAAAACGGTATGCCACATTCATGGGTGTACCCAGAGACATGGCTACCAACTAACCCAGAGCGTGACCAGTGCCAAATGTCAGTAGCAGCAAAAAAAAATTAGCCAGTTTTGTATTTGAACAGTCTGCAGTTTTTCCAAAAATCACCCCCCCAACTCAGAAATACCCCCCACAAACTATATATTCCTGAAATCTACACACCATCAGCTATGTAACGCTGTAGTTCGTTCATTGATACCATCAATGGTGTGGGCGCAGTTCTTCGTAGAAGTTTGCACTTTTACCAGATTTTCAAAAAAAATGAACATCAAACAACATTCAAAAAGGTAGAAATCATGCCAAAACACCATGGAATGTAAAAAAAAGTTACCAAATATCAATCTCCCAAATGTCCTGAATCAAACGGTATGCCATATGTGTGGTTACACACGCGGACGTGGAAGCGAAAAGCCACAAAGTGAGACAATGCACGATGGCTCAGAAACGGCAAAAATATTTAGCCAACTCCGAATTTGGACAGTCTGCAGTTTTTTCAACAAAACACCCCCGTAACTTAGAAATAACCCCCACAAACTATATATTCCTGAAATCTACACACCTTCAGCTATGTAACACTGTAGTTTGTTCATTCATACCATCAATGGCGTGGGACGCAATTCTTCGTAGAAGTTTGCATTTGTCTGAAAAATGAACAAAAATTCAAAGGTAGAAATCATGCCAAACCTCATGGATGTAAAAAAAGTTACTAAATATCAATCTCCCAAATGTCCTGAATCAAACGGTATGCCATATGTGTGGTACAAAAAGCCACAAAGTGAGACAATGCACGATGGCTCAGAAACAGCGAAAATATTTAGCCAATTCCGAATTTTGACAGTCTGCAGTTTTTTCCACAAAACACCCCCGTAACTTAGAAATAACCCCCACAAACTATATATTCCTGAAATCTACACACCTTCAGCTATGTAACACTGTAGTTTGTTCATTCATACCATCAATGGTGTGGGCGCAGTTCTTCATAGAAGTTCGCATTTGTCTGAAAAAATGAACAAAAACCAACTTCAAAAGGTAGAAATCATGCCAAAACCTCATGGAATGTAAAAAAAAGCTACTAAATATCAATCTCCCAAATGTCCTGAATCAAACGGTATGCCATATGTGTGGTTACACACGCGGACGTGGAAGCGAAAAGCCACAAAGTGAGACAATGCACGATGGCTCAGAAACAGCAAAAATATTCAGCCAAATCTGAATTTGAACAGTCTGCAATTTTTCCCCACAAAACAACCCCCACAAACCATATATTTCTCAAATCCACACACCTTTATCTACGAAATTCTGTAGTTTGTTCATTCGTACCATCAATGGTGTGGGCGCAGTTCTTCGTAGAAGTTCACAGTTTTAGCAGATTTTCTAAAAAATTTGGAAAAAAACACTCTCGAAGGTAGAAATCATGCCAAAATTACAAGTAATGTAAAAAAAAGTTACCAAATATCAATCTTCCAAATGTCCCGAATCAAACGGTATGCCCTATGTATGGTTACACACGCAAACGTGGAATCAACTAGCCACAAAGTGAGCCAATGAACAATGGCCCAATTACAGCAACTTTTCAGATTTGTCAGACTAAACACCCCTCTATATTAGAAATACCCCCCCAAACTATATATTTTTGGAATCTACACATCTTCAGCTACACAATGGTGTGATTCTTTTATGCATACCACCAATGGTATGAGCGCAGTTTCATGTAAAATTTCGCTTTTTTACCAGATTTTCAGGAAAAATGTATAAAAATACAATTCAAAGTTAAAAATCATGGCAAATTTCCATGTCATGTAAAAAAAACTTGTCAATTATCAATCTTCCAAATGCCCTGAATCAAACGGTATGCCATATG
The DNA here is from genome assembly GCA_019447015.1 of Hymenochirus boettgeri. Taxonomy (NCBI): domain Eukaryota; kingdom Metazoa; phylum Chordata; class Amphibia; order Anura; family Pipidae; genus Hymenochirus; species Hymenochirus boettgeri. Next base: position 33,628,319 of record CM033473.1, on the reverse strand, counting down.
CGTGGATGTACACAGGGACATGGCCACCAACTAGCTCAAATGGGACACATGCACAAGTGTAATTACAAGAAAAAATCAAAGTGCTCTGTAATTTCAAACAGCCCCAAAACTTGGAAATGCCCCCCACAAATAAAATCCCCCACTAAATATCAATCTCCCACATGTTCTGAATCAAACGTTATGCCATATGCGTGGATGCACACAGAGACGTGGCCACCAACTAGCTCAAATGGGACGCATGCACAAATGCAATTACAAGAAAGAATCAAAGTGCTCTGTAATTTGAACAGCCTACACTTTTTCTAAGGAAACAGTCCCGAAACATGGAAATTCTCCCCACAAACTATATATTTTTGGAATCTACACACCTTCAGCTATGTTACAATGCCATGCTTTCATACATACATGAAGAATTCCAGACCCACTGATCCAAAGAAGTCCGTGTTTTTACGAGGTTTTGTGAAAAATAAAATAAGATGATTCAAGGGTTGAAATCCTACCTAAACCCTTTTGACAAGCAAAAAAACCCACTAAATGTCAATCTCCCACATATCCTGCATCAAACGGTATGCCATAAGGGTGGGTGCAAACAGAGACGGGGCCACCAACTAGCTCAAATTGGACGCATGCACAAGTCCAATTACAAGAAAAAAATCAAAGTGTTCTGTAATTTGAACAGCCTAATCAACTTGGAAATTCCCCCCACAAACTATATATTTTTGGAAGCTACACACCTTCAGCTACGTGATGGTATCATGCTTTCGTATATACATGAAGAATTCCAGGCGCTGTTATCCATAGAACTCCGTGCTTTTAGGAGATTTTGTGAAAAAATAAAATAAGAGGACTCAATGGTTGAAATCCTACCTAAACCCACTCGGCAAGTAAAAAACCCACTAAACGGCAATCTCCCACATGTCCTGAATCAAACGGTATGCAAAATTTGGTAAAAAAGCGAAATTTTACATGAAACTGCGCTCATACCATTGGTGGTATGCATAAAAGAATCACACCATTGTGGTAGCTGAAGATGTGTAGATTCCAAAAATAAGTTTGGGGGGGTATTTCTAATATAGAGGGTGTTTAGTCTGACAAATCTGAAAAGTTGCTGTAATTGGGCCATTGTTCATTGGCTCACTTTGTGGCTAGTTGATTCCACGTTTGCGTGTGTAACCATACATAGGCATACCGTTTGATTCGGGACATTTGGAAGATTGATATTTGGTAACTTTTTTTTACATTACTTGTAATTTTGGCATGATTTCTACCTTCGAAGTGTTTTTTTTCCAAATTTTTTAGAAAATCTGCTAAACTGTGAACTTCTACGAAGAACTGCGCCCACACCATTGATGGTAACGATGAACAAACTACAGAATTTCGAGATAAAGGTGTGTGATTTGAGAAATATGTTTTGTGGGGGTTGTTTGTGGGGAAAATTGCAGACTGTTCAAATTCAGATTTGGCTGAATATTTTGCTGTTTCTGAGCCATCGTGCATTGTCTCACTTGTGGCTTTTCGCTTCCACGTCCGCGTGTGTAACCACACATATGGCATACCGTTTGATTCAGGACATTTGGGAGATTGATATTTAGTAGCTTTTTTTACATTCCATGAGGTTTTGGCATGATTTCTACCTTTTGAAGTTGGTTTTTGTTCATTTTTTCAGACAAATGCGAACTTCTATGAACTGCGCCCACACCATTGATGGTATGAATAACAAACTACAGTGTTACATAGCTGAAGGTGTGTAGATTTCAGGAATATATAGTTTGTGGGGGTATTTCTAAGTACGGGGGTGTTTTGTGGAAAAAACTGCAGACTGTCAAAATTCGGAATTGGCTAAATATTTTCGCTGTTTCTGAGCCATCGGCATTGTCTCACTTTGTGGCTTTTCGCTTCCACGTCCGCGTGTGTAACCACACATATGGCATACGTTTGATTCAGGACATTTGGGAGATGATATTTAGTAACTTTTTTTACATTCCATGAGGTTTTGGCATGAATTCTACCTTTGAAGTGTTTTTTTGTTCATTTTTTCAGACAATGCAAACTTCTACGAAGAATTGCGCCCACGCCATTGATGGTATGAATGAACAAACTACAGTGTTACATAGCTGAAGGTGTGTAGATTTCAGGAATATATGTTTTTGGGGGTTTATTTCTAAGTTACGGGGGTGTTTTGTGGAAAAAACTGCAGACTGTCAAAATGGAATTGGCTAAATATTTTCGCTGTTTCTGAGCCATCGTGCATTGTCTCACATTGTGGCTTTTCGCTTCCACGTCCGCGTGTGTAACCACACATATGGCATACCGTTTGATTCAGGACATTTGGGAGATTGATATTTAGTACTTTTTTTTACATTCCATGAGGTTTTGGCATGAATTCTACCTTTTGAAGTTGTTTTTTGTTCTTTTTCAGACAAATGCAAACTCTACGAAGAATTGCGCCCACGCCATTGATGGTATGAATGAACAAACTACAGTGTTACATAGCTGAAGGTGTGTGATTTCAGGAATATATAGTTTGTGGGGGTTATTTCTAAGTTACGGGGTGTTTTGTGGAAAAAAACTGCAGACTGTCAAAATGCGAATTGGCTAAATTTTTCGCTGTTTTCTGAGCCATCGTGCATTGTCCACTTGTGGCTTTTCGCTTCCACGTCCGCGTGTGTAACCACACATATGGCATAACCGTTTGATTCAGGACATTTGGGAGATTGATATTTAGTAACTTTTTTTACATTCCATGAGGTTTTGGCATGAATTCTACCTTTTGAAGTTGTTTTTTGTTCATTTTTCAGACAAATGCAAACTTCTACGAGAATTGCGTCCCACGCCATGATGGTATGAATGAACAAACTACAGTGTTACATAGCTGAAGGTGTTTAGATTTCAGGAATATATATTTGTGGGGTTATTTCTAAGTTACGGGGGTGTTTTGTTGAAAAAACTGCAGACTGTCCAAATTCGGAGTTGGCTAAATATTTTTGCCGTTTCTGAGCCATCGTGCATTGTCTCACTTTGTGCTTTTCGCTTCCACGTCCGCGTGTGAACCACACATATGGCATACCGTTTGATTCAGGACATTTGGGAGATTGATATTTGGTAACTTTTTTTTACATTCCATGGGTGTTTGGCATGATTTCTACCTTTTGAATGTTGTTTGATGTTCATTTTTTTTGAAAATCTGTAAAAGTGCAAACTTCTACGAAGAACTGCGCCCACACCATTGATGGTATCAATGAACGAACTAGCGTTACATAGCTGATGGTGTGTAGATTTCAGGAATTATAGTTTGTGGGGTATTTCTGAGTTGGGGGGTGATTTTTTGGAAAAAACTGCAGACTGTTCAAATACAAAACGGCTAATTTTTTTTTGCTGCTACTGACATTTGGCACTGGTCACGCTCTGGGTTAGTTGGTAGCCATGTCTCTGGGTACACCCATGAATGTGGCTACCGTTTTATTCGGGAGGGGTAGGCTTTGATATTTGAGATGCGTTTGAACTTTCCTCCACAGTTTTTAGCTGAAATTCGCATTTGATTTTGTCTCTGATTTTACAGTTGAGGAAAAAAAGGAAAATGTGAGAAAAAACTTACAATTGGACGAAGAGCTGCGTCCGGGTATCTGCATTTTGATCAAAAACTTACCTCACTCATAAAATCCTGCGGGTGTGTATTTCTAAAAATATCTCACTTGTGGGGATATTTTAGTTAATTGGTAGATATTCTATGTTAACTGTCAGTAGTGGTTATACATTTTAATTTGGTTGTAATATTCTTGAGGTGCAGTTTTAGTTTGGGGGAGTCTCCTGTACAGGAAAAGTGGGGTACCTACATATATCTGGTATCGTTGTACTCGGGAGTATCAGAGCTTTTGAAACAGTAAGATTTTTGTGTGTAACCTTAAGATAACTATAAATAAAAATGGGAAAAATCCATGAAAATTTGCAAATTTTTCATTTTTTTTACATATTTTACCCATAATTCCAGTAAAATTTCCAGAAAAGTTACAAAATACTGTTACCATGTTAAAGTACACTTTGTCTGAAAAAAACTGTATAATATTCCTGATTTACTGCAAGTTTCCTACTGTAAAATTAGTCTAAAGCGATTGAGGGCAAAATCATGAAAATCTTCTGGCAGTTAACGCAAAAAAATGAAAATCTCCTGGCAGTGAAAGGTTTAATGATACTAGTTAAAGCATAAACATACAGACTCCCTTGTGCTTTTGAGCCTCTCGGTCTTAGTCATAAGGGTGTGTGTGATCTCTTTCAATGTGCGCCAGTGTTCACTTTTGGGGGGTTTAGTTTGGCTTGAAGGCCTATATTATTTACATGTCCGAAATGTTCAATTTTCTTAGATAATCTAATCGCACAAAAATGTTGATAGCATGTGCTCTATTAAGCGGATGACAGCGCAGCGGATGCCAATGGACATGATGTGGCCGGCCCCATAGCCAACACTATTGTGAGCTTTTAAAAGCGCGATTGGATCACGCTTAAAGGCGCAGTAGAACTATCATTTTTGGTTAATTTTTGCACAATAATAAAACTAACCTTGGCACTTTACTGCCTTATGTTGCTCTCTGAATTACCTTTAACTGCTTTTATTCAAATTAAACTGTTCGATGGCATTTTCCCTTTCTGTGTGTACAAATAATGGCTTTTCATCGTTTCTAGCAGCTGGTCAACTTCAAGATGTTAGACCGAACCTTGCACTAGTGTTTCTAACAGCTGGTCAACACCGCAGCGTTGGTAAGACCGAACCCTTGCACTAGGGTGTTTCTAACAGCTGGTCAACCCCCGCAGCGTGGGTAAGACCGAACCCTTGCCACTAGGGTTTTCTAACAGCTGGTCAACCCCCGCAGCGTGGGTAAGACCGAACCCTGCATAGGGTGTTTCTAACAGCTGGTCAACACCGCAGCGTTGGTAAGACCGAACCCTTGCACTAGGGTGTTTCTAACAGCTGGTCAACACCGCAGCGTGGCTTAGACCGAGCGCTGGCACTATGGTGTCTTCTAACAGCTCTAATCAACACTGCAGCGTGGCTTAGACCAAGCGCTGGCACTAGGATCTTCTAACAGCTGGTCAACACCGCCGCTGGGTAACCGAACCCTTGCACAGGGTGTTCTAACAGCTGGTCAACACCGCAGCGTGGGTAAGACCGAACCCTTGCACTAGGGTGTTTCTAACAGCTGGTCAACACCGCAGCGTGGTAAGACCGAACCCTTGCACTAGGGTGTTTCTAACAGCTGGTTCAACACCGCAGCGTGGCTTAGACCAAGCCTGGCACTAGGGTGTTTCTAACAGCTGGTCAACACCGCAGCATGCCTTAGACCGAGCGCTGGCACTTGTTGCTTCTAACACTAATCAACACTGCAGCATGGCTTAGACAAGCGCTGGCACGGATGCATTTCTAACAGCTGGTCAACACGCAGCGTGGGTAAGACCAAGCGCTGGTGATTTCTTTCTGTGTTTTTATTTAGTTAAAGATCTCTGATTGGCTACATGTGCATCCTTTTCCAATGTTTTTTAAACATTTGATTGGACCACAGTTTTGTTATGGCTCTGCCCATATTATAGATCACATTAAAAAGGTGCTGACCTTGCTACTGAATAAAAAAGAATGTGTGTGGTAACCTATAGCATTAGCTTTGATCTCATAAAAGTGAGTTTTGTTACGGGGCGCATTTGTAATAATTGCAATAATTGTGCCATGGTTGTGTGTGTTTAGTTTTTCTCTAAATTTTCATTAGTCTGTCAACTCTAATGACTGTTACAGTGCAATCATAAACCTAAAATAGCAAACGTGTCCACTGAATTTTGTGCCTACGTTTGCAGCAATTTGTCACCGAGAAAAAAAAATTTGCTTGAGAGGCATTTTTCTATACGTCTACAAATAAGGGAAATAAAGAAGACGTATGTGCACTCAGCTTACGTTTTTAGTAATTTATGGCATTGCAATGGAGTTTGAGAAACTGTGAATGGAAATAGCAACAATTAAATTTTACTCAAAGTAGTTCCTATGACTGACAGTGAGATTATTTAACAAACATTTAACACATTTTCCAAGCATTAATTAGACTAGGCATAAGGGAACTTCAGGTTTACTCTATGAATGGGCATGACTGTTTGGATTTCATGACTGATTAATGAACGTAGAGAAGGAAATATGAACTGTCTACACTAGGAATAGGTCACCTCCTTTATCATATTAAGAGGTCCAGCATTACCTCTTGCTGATATGTAACCTTTTTATACTAACACAATACGTTGAGAAAAAACAAGGTCTAATATTTTCATTTTAAGGACTACTAGAGTATTGTTGCTCCGCCCCCTTCTGGTCCAGGGCCAACCAATGTGAATGCACACTCTGCAGGAAGATCATTGGATAGATCCCAGACTGAGGGGGCGGATAATACATTTGTCCTTAAGGAACTTTTTTAGATGCCCCAAAAACAAAATGAGCTGGGGTAAATCAAAATATATATACCATAAGCCTTAAATGTTTCTGTAGAACTGTTAGCCTTCTAAAATCTTGTACACTTTTGTTGCACCATACGAGAGACCTACTATGTTTTTGAAGTCCTGGTGTGTGGAATAGAATTGATGACAATGTCTCTATTTACAAACCTTTCACCATCTCTCACACAGATACAACATAATATCCTTACAAAGTATAAAGTATCCTTTGTAGAAAGGCGAGATCAAGCTGGTTGGATATGTCTATGTATGATCACACTTTCCGACTCAGTCATTTTTGCATGTGCAGATATTTGTCTTGGTTTGTTTCATAGGTTTTTTATAAGTTTACTCTGGTAATTTTTTACAAGCAGATAATATTCTGAGGGGGTTCAATGTACTCTTCACTTCTAACGGTTTAAGACTCATTTGAGTGGCACGCTGACAATAGCAGTGGTGTAACTAGAAAAAACTATTACACGGGTAATTAGTTTTGCAATGTTTATATGAAAAAGTTTTTAAAAAGACAATTTTGCTATTAAATAGTAAATACTGAAATTCATTTTTTTTCTCTCCATGACAGTGTTAGGCGAAATGAAAGATGACACAATTGCAAGTTCATTTAGAAAACGTTCCCTTTAGCTATCGTTTAATCCACTTGCCATTCCAGACAGATGATGATTATCACATTATATATGTATCACATTATAATATTATCCGTGGTAATGTTTCTCAGCGAGAATTCTCTAACTCTGCCAGCACTTTGCCCTAGTTTTTTTGAGATTTGAGGGAAGATGTTAAAGGAACCACTTTATAATATCATCTTTTTGGGGAAAAAAAAAAAACCACGGACGATCTCTGTGTTCATTTATGGATATGAAATAATGTACTGATATTAGATTTCACAGGAATTAAACATGAGCACAGTGACCAACAATTCTGGGGACCCTTTCCATGAAATAGTGACATCTATGTGTTGCCATTACTCGTATGTACGTTGTGTATGTACAAATTCACACAAACGATGGCTCTGTATAAAGTTTAAACGTTGACACTGTCCTGCAGATTTCTGGGACTCAATGTGTGTGTCTGCTGGTTAAATGATAATGGTGTTGGTTGTCCTGGTACTTTTGCCAATCGTGTGCATTTTGGCAAGAAAAGGAAAAACACTTGACAGTAAATGGATTGTTGCAGTTAAACATGTTCGTTTCTTGGTTCCGTTTTTCACTTCTGATTAACAAACTTTCAAATTGTTACAATGTTAGGGCTCGTTCACACAAGGCATGAGTTTTCTGTCCATTTTTTTTTTGCAATGCACTGTCCATGTATTATGTTTTATTAATATAATACAGCTATAACATAATAATAATATACAGCTATATTTTTCATGTCCCCTTAAGCAATTGAATGAGTTGGTTATGAGCTTGAGCATGCTCAGAAGAGGCAGCTAGGAGATTCACTTCAGTCAATGCTGTGATGTCAAGTGTCAATCCATAACTAAACACAAGAGCAGGGCACTGAATATATGGTGGACCTGTAGTCAGGAAAGGTGCTAACAGTATCTGATGCAATAGATTAAAGGGCCTGTCCACCCCACCCCCCCACCCCCAAACTAAAACTTAACCCATATTGGTCCCACTGTGAAGTTTAAAAATCCTTACCGTACATCTCTGCTCCTTATGGTTCCCTGCAATGCTTGTCCAAGAGTAGGAGCTGTCTTCTCGCCAATCCGGCTCTAATCTTGAAGGGCCGGACCAATAGGTTCAACTCAATTCTCATTATAAAATTGATTTTATGAAAAGATTAAATTAATACACCTGGTTTATCCATTTTTTTAATAGCTGCAATTTTATGGACGACAGTGTTATAGTAATAGTAATATTTTAAACCCATTTCAAAATAAATTTAATAAAAATACCTCTATTATCCAGCCTAAGACAATCAATAAATATTAAGATTTTTTGGAGGGAGGTTTAGTATTGAGGGGCCAGTCAGGTGCAGCCAACGGGCCCATGTGGCCCTGGGCCTTACTTACAGATCTGACCTAGCTTAAAACTATTTTTTCTCTAGTGTAGGCTCCCCCTGCCCACCCCCAAAAGCTATGTCAGATCTACTTCCAGACCTTCTCTCCCGCGGCGCTCTGCATTGATGACATAACTGGCTAACTCTCAGCCAATCACAGATGTGGCTGCTGGTCTGGCCCCTGCTTGCAAGGAGCGGGGCTACGTATAAGTAGAGTTCTGCTTCTTTTTTAGTAATCTGATGTAGCGATTGAGGGTGGGCAGGGGTAGTCTACAACATGTAAAAAGGTTTTCTGTAGGGTGGAGATCCCTTTAAAACAAAGAAATATGATTCTTTACAACACTGCGGGAATGGCGGAACGTTGGTATTTGCAGTGGATATATAAGTGTGACGGTGGAGTAACTGGCTGCAGTTGAGGAAGCTCCAGTACTGAGGGGATGGAAACACGTCCTATCTCAGCTTCTCTCTCTACGGGGACCTTAGGTGTCAAGTTCTGTATTTTCTGCCATTTGTGTGGTTTATACCATGATGCGTGTTATTTGCCTGTTTACTAATATGTGCTTAGGCTACGTGTACTATATCTTTTTTCATCCAATCTCACTACATTAGCTCTATTGTTGTATAATACTGTTTTGGTGTTATATTGCACCTGATGGTTATAGATAGTACCTTGTATCTATTACTTTATTGCTGTACCCCTAGATGGAGAGGTTGGGCTTTTAATTGTACACATGGTCATTTCTGTCTTTTTCAGATTTATTCTGCCTGTTATATTTAATAAAGGATTTTTAGCGTTTATTGCACAGGATCATATTTTCTGTTATTTTAATCAAATCCAGAACTGACAATAGGTAACTGGAAGAACCAGGAGCAGCCAGGGGGAAACAGGACATTGTGCAACATTTCAGGTTAGACAATGTATTTCAGCTTTCTAACTATTGCTGTTTAGGGGTTTAGGGGGGTGACCTTTATATATATATATATCATTTTTCATTTCAGGGCTGGACTTGTCCTGGAAACCACAATAATTCGGTTAATGTTGAATTATTTCTTTCTGTGATTCCTTCATCTGAAATATTCCGTCACTTGTTCTTTGCTAATGCCTCGTTGCTCTACACCTTCTCCCCCTTAATTAGGCATTCTAATGCTCTGCTACCTGCCATTTTTTGGAGCGTATCCATGATTAAGCAGGCTGTTAATGAGCATTATTAGAATGCACAGACTGTATCCCTCTCCCAGCCTTAAACACTGCATTGCCTCACACTGGGAAAGGACAGAGGAATCATAGGCATTTTCATCTTTACTGATCCTATTTCTAAACCAGTTTTTCTTCTGCCAGCGGTTTTCGCGAATGTCTTGAAATTCTGCAGAACCAAAACCTGTTTCCAACACAATTTTTTTTTTTAACGACTGCCGCTTTTTTTATTTTCCTACTGTGATTTACCAAATTTTGACCGTATAATTCAATAAGTTCTACCTTTTGAAATTCCGAAAGTTCCGCCAATTCACTATAAGGTAGCACTTTGTGGGGGAATTTCCCATTTGATCATGTGACAAACTTTTCTGTTTCTTCCCCCAACTCTTCTGTCGACCATATAGTTCCATAATTAAAGGAGAATTAAACTTATTTTTTAAATCCTAATATGAAAGCTTTCTCTCCAGAACATCAATACATTGTAAGATTCTTTCTTGTAAGTGTGTTTAGTACATCTAGTAATAGTTCTGTAACAAAGAAGGATTCCATATTATTGCCAGTACAACTGACAACCCATGTATTCTTCAAAGAGTCTGGTAAGCATGTGCACATATTTATTACTAGTGATGGACCTGAGCTCGAACCCGAACCGGAGTTCAGGCCAACTTTTGGACAGTCAGAACACTCGAACCCTCGAATGTATTGGTCATTTTCGGTAACCCTCCAATGTATTATTCAAATTCGATAACCCTCAAAGAATCGTTCAGTAACCCTCGAATGTGTCATTTGTTTTCGGTAACTCTATATGTAATGTTTGTTTATCTCTAACCCTCGAATGTAGCCTTCGACTTTCGGTAACACTCAAATGTATTGTTAGATTTCAATAACCCTCGAATGTATAGGTCTATTTCGATAACCCTCGAATTGGCCTTAACCCTCGAATTAGCAATTGCCCATTGTGGGGAAAGAAATTTTTAAACAGGTTTTGGTGACAGTGACATGTTCCCCAGACCATTTCCCAGGTGCCACAGCCAGTTACAGTAAGTTAACTATTGCTAGTTTATTTGTAATTGATCCAAACTTTTCGAACAATTATCTCCCATTGACTTTAATGGGTTCGTTTTCGAAATCCCGAACTTTACTGAAGTTCGGAAACGAACCGAATTTCAGTAAGTTTGGCCACCTTATTGATTATGCCCCTGACCCACTATTCACTGTCTCTATGCACAAAGTGTTTCTATACAGTTTTCTCCACACCAATATGGAAAGTCGATGAAAACACTTTGAAAGCTGCGTGTTATCCTGCAGTTTATCACCAGCCAGAGTGAATTACATACGACTTCCTGGGAGATCCAAAATATTCAGCTTATTTAAACTAACTTTTTTTTTTAGTTCTGTTCCTAGCAAAAGATAAAGCTTCTAATGTACCTGTAATCTATAGTAAATGTGTATATAATGTAAAAATGTTTTCACACTATTTGGTTTGTTCTTCTTTAAGATCCTATTATTTGTTTTAGTTATTGTACCTTCATTGCTTTCTTAAAACTTATTATGTCTTTATATTCTCTAAATGATCTTTGCCCTCTGACTTCAAATCTTTAATGCTTTTTTCCCTTTCTACCTCCAATTCAGGCAGATAGAGCACCTTGAAACAGATTTTTTGCTGAACAAAGTGTCAAGTTGTTTTTATTTTTACCTCAAACTTTTTTTTAAGCATACCAGCGAAAAATTCCCCTTTAGGGCAAGGCCCACTGGCGCCATTCGGGTCATGTATTGTAATCTGATCGCGGTATGTGCAGCACATGCCAATTGGGGTCAATGTGGCCGGTACCATGACTGCATTGCCCCCCGGTCCATTATAACGCATGGGATCACCATTTTTAGTCGGATCTCATGCGTTACGATAAGGGACTATTAAAATGTTGCCAAGTGCGTTTCTGTGGCCAGCCTAAGGTTGGGTACACACGGGATGACATTTGTTGCAGCCGACTGTTGCCACTAGCAAAACACTGTCGGGCGTAGGAACAGTTACATATAGAACACGCACGATCGCACGTGATTTACCAGCATACATGATCGCCCATTTTTCTGATCCAGAAAAAAAGGCAACTGAGAACAATCACGCCAGTTGACACCCACACCATACAATTATTTCACACCTGACAGACCAATAAGCAGTAATATCGTCTGTTGGATGAAAATATTGCATGACGTGTAACCTGAGATGTTTGTTGCATCTACAGAGTAATTGTAATCAAATGAAAATGCTCTACATGGGACCAATTAAACCCTTTTAGCTACCAGATGGGAGTCGAATCCTGTGTGAAACAGACAGGCATCCAGGTAATGTACTTTTTGTAAGTGAGGTCTCCTGACCCCTAGCATTCAATGCTTACAGCCGGATAGATTAACACCATTGTTTCTGTTCACTTTTTCAAAACAAGACTGTTGGGTTTTCTAAAGTCAGAGGAAAAGAGAAAGAAATATACTGAACTCTAGAAATAATACAACGTGTCCTGCTTTTCCCTCATGGAGGAAGTGACAGTAAGAAACTGGCAGAGCCAAGTAAGTCAAGATTACGTTCGTTTTACACTGAAATTCTCCAGCTGCCTTTCAGAACCAGAAAAAACAGAAAGCTTTAGGAAATAAACACAAAAATATTATACATGTTCCATTGACTTTTAAGTTTATGGTGGCCATAGATGATACGATCGCGCACATACGATTGTACGATTCTAATAGAATGTCTTTCTGATTCTGACTGAATCAGAATATAAAGGCAAGTGATTTTTCCTGCAGTGTGGGATGTTGCAGATATAATGTGTTGATGCTGGTATTATACATTATACATGACACAACAAAATATTCAGCTCCCAGCATCCTCCAGCAAATATTTTACAAGAGGCTATTTTTAAGTGTTCATCTCTTGTGGGCACTTAACGGACAACCACATTTCTCCAAAAAGTGCCCCTCCTTATATATTAACTTAAATCTACATTTCCGTCTCCAGTTTCTACCCCCAATCCCTGCAGAAGGTTGTCAGTACTGTATTTACTCGAATATAAGTCGAGTATTTTCAGGCTTAAAAAAAATTAGCCTGATTTGATTACTGTATGGGAATTCTGCGTCCATTTAAAGGGCAACTTAACCCACAAAACAATACAGAATCAGAAGGCAGTAGTGGTGATAATTTCTATCCTCGACTTATACTCGAGTCAATTCGTTTTACAAATTTTTTCAGGTAAAATAGGTACCTCGACTTATACTCACATCGACTTATACTCGAGTATATATGGTAAGTGTTTAGTTAATTGAAATGGATAAGTTTGATTTCTTTGATAAATGGCATTCCGTATGGTGGATCCATTGACCCAACTTATAAGCAGAACCATTTCCATATGGCTGTGCACTTGTAGAGGCTCGTATACATGTGTGACCCTGCACGCAATCGCAGATGAATGAAAATCCTATGACGGTCGTGCTGGAGGATTATCGTCCGGTAAGGTTGATCATCTGTAATTGGCTGCTGTCGATCACATGTGTGTACGAGCCTTTAGACACTTGCAAATCTGCCTGTGCTGGATTTTTCCTGTCTGATCGCAAAGTCATTTCAAGAATTTGTGATCTGCTGTCAGATTACACGGAAAATCATAAAAGTTTCTATATATATGGAACTGCAAGTCACAGCTGTTACCATGACCACCAACGCAGACACACACACACCTGCTGTTACACAGCACCCAGGGGTGGGCATCAAAGGTAGAGTTGCCATGGGCATTGTGAGGCATTTTTGTTTTAAACACCATTTTCTCACGGCACCACAGACAACACCGATAGAACTTAAAGGGCAAGTCCAGCCCTCAAGTAAAATATAATATATAGATATTCCTCTCCAAACCCCAAACTGCAACAGTTAGAAAGCTGAAATATCTTATATACTAACACAGATGTAAATCACGGACACTGGACCCATCTGCTCGCACATCCTACAAGGTATGCACGCTGGTGGGTCTGTGCATACACCCAACCCCTCATGGGGGAGGGGGGTTTGCGTGATGTGTGTGTGTGGGGGGGGGGTTGTTTCCGCTCCACCGGTTTTGACAATTCTTTTAAGGAATCGCGGGGTTGCTAGTAGAGACTAATCTGAAATACTTCCTGTCAGTCATGGATTTGACAGTTGACACCACAGCCAATGACTGAATGCGAATCCCCTAGCTGCCTCCACTGAGCATGCTCCAGCTTATAACCAGCTCACTAAATTGCTGATGGAGACATGAACAAATTATAACAGCTAACACAACCCTACCCCTTAGTTCCATAGGGCATCCAGGAACATAGCAGGCGTATGCTATTATTTCAGGTAGGTAGGCTATATTACATATTTTTAAGGAATGTTCACTGCAATAGTGACCACATTTATTAAGTCCTGGAGGTTAAGGAGCTATTTCTACCTCCGTTCTTCAATCAATTGTGGAGAGCCAGGAACGAAGATGCCGAAAGCTTACCTTCTGCGTGGCCTCAATGGCGGTCCCGACCACTTCTGCTTTGTTCTCTATAAACGCGCATGCCCGATAATAAGGAAGCAGTCGGGAATTTTCAGAGTGGCCACGCTGGATTCCGGCCATCTCTAGACATTTTGACACCTGAAAAAAAATACAAATGCTCAGCATTTGAGGTCTGTCCCCATCATCATCATCAGCTCTTTTAACCTCCCAAACACTACTTGGCTAGTGGCGCTTTGCCTTATGGCTTAGTCACTTGAAAGCTCCCTCAATGGCACATGGATGCCACAATTTCTATTTTTCTTGCATCAAAAACTGCCTGCTCCCCTACAGTGTGCTGCTCGTACTGTGTTTCACCTTGCCTCATTAGGGAGGCGGCCCTGGCTGGAGATCGCACAAAAGGTAAGCTTTTGACATCTTCATTCCTGTCTCTCCAACAATTGATTGAAGAATGGGAGGTAAGGCATAGCTCCTTAACCTCCTGGGTCTCAATCAATGTAGTAAAGGATAGATCACTATGCAGTAAACTGTTCTTTTAAAGGTGCCATTCGTTCAAAAAGATGTTATTATGAGGATGGAGTCATTAATTAACATATAGGAAGTGCCATACCATTCGGCAACTACTAAATATTCACAGCATGTTTCGAAAAAAAGAACCAATGCAATATCAGTTAAGGGGCCTACCCACACAAACGCTGAGATTGTGGAGATTCTGTTTCATACAATAATAAATCGTATGTGTCCAATGCTGGAAACGTCTAAACATAAATTGCCCGGTTTTTTTATGCACATGCTAAAGAGCATTGAAAGACTGTTAGATCATCCAATGATATTGTCTCCAATAGCCCCATAAAGGGGTCTCATGATGAATACACGCGATAAATGCCTCACTTGTGGATCAACTGTAATTTTTATTTCTATAATCCACCCCTTCATTGGACCTCATCTATAAATATATAATATAATAACTTCCCTGAAATGGATTCCCCTCTTCTCTATCCCGAGGTCATTTCCCCCCACAAGAGCCTGCTCAATGCACAAGTGACTTCCAAATCACTTGGCCTTTAGCCTTGTGCTTTTATATGGTCACTGAGCTTCCTCTGTGACTTCTAATATCTTATATTTACAGAAGGGGGTGCATTATTGCAAAGGTATTTCTAGTGATCTTTTTTCTAGTGAGATGTATCCAGAATTTAGTTACCAAAAACCAAGTAAATTGTATTATACATTCTTTACTACAACCAACTAGCTATATTTTCTATTAATGTAATTTATTACTGTGATCAAAAGAAAAAATGTACGGAGAGCCAATCAAATATTTAGGGTTTTCCCATAATTATTTACTTACACAACTTGTGCAGAAAAAAAGCAGCAAACATCTCGGCCAAAGGTCTTTGTCAAGGCAAATTGGGTATCTCACGGATTTTTCAGAATTCCTCCGAAATGTGTGCGAAAATTTAAAAAAAAAAAACGAAAAATTTGAATCTTACAGTAACTTACTGTAAATGGCCCTGGGAACCTGGGAACAGACAATCAGATTCTTCTGAAAGAATCGGATGTAACCAAATCCGGATTTTCCGAACCCACGTAGATTGTAATGTATCAAATTCACCAATGGCAGCTATTTTACCCAAGCCAAACCCCTGGCACTTTGTCATGTGTTAGAGTGAGTTTAGTGGAGACCTACAGTGTAGAGTTGGAGTCTTTTTGAGGTTTCTGTGTGTGAATTTTAGTGTGGTGGATTAGCACTTGTTGTTAAACCCCCCTCCCCTATAAGTTTTTGGACAAATTTGAGTTAAGAACTTAGAGGTCTATGGGCCCTATTAAAAACACACGGTATTGCAATGTAGCGATACAGTTCATTATCGATAATGTAAGACTGCGGCTGTAAATTTAACGCTGAACTTCGTAATTAACAACCAATTCTGGAGGACCAAGACTGTGGTATGGATGCCAAAACGACAGCGCCAGCCATGCTATGTAGCCCCTCCATTATAGAGCACTTTACTGGCGCTGTACGTGCCTGGTGACCATGGAATGCTTCAATCCAGGGGCAAGCGCAGGATTGTTAAGGGGGGGCTGGGGGGATTTCTGAAGAAGCACAGTAGGAAGTTCATGATAGAGATGGACAGACCCAAACTTGAACCCGAGATTTACAGTTTGAATGGCCCCAAACTATTCCGAACTTTTAATGATTATTGAATTTTTGCTGATTATCGAACATTGAATTGATGTCCCTCGGCTTTAGCGCTCCATAACGTATACAGAAAATAGACGAGGGGAGCGTTCACCTACCCCCTCTGTTAGCGGAGCTCCACGTCAGTGGCCTTTCAGCATAGTGCCCGCAGTCCTTGAAAAAATATACACTGCAGACTATGGTCTTCAAGCTTTAGGGTTTTAAACTTTCACCTTTATTGTAAGCAATTCTGATTGGATACATTAAAATTATGTCAGAAAGAAACTGATTGGTATCTAACCATAAGTTTCTTTTCAAATCAGAATTGGTTACAACCATTGGTCTGTTCCCCAGACCATTTCGAAAACTCACTGAAAACTTGAAAAGATATGTGGAAGCTCGAAAAACAGTGCGATCGTGAGGAAAGTTTGTTTATTAACGTTCTGGATATATGTACCTGTTTCCCCTGGACCATTTCCCAGGTCCCAGAGCCATGTAAGTAAGTTACCATGCTTTTTTACCTTCTATTTAGGCGGATATGTGGCAGATTTTTCTCTCACCATTGGACTTCAATTCAATGTTGATAAATGTAAGGTGATGCATTTTGGACTTAAAAATCCTTGTGCTACTTACTATAATGGCTCTGTGTTAAAGTGAATCCCTGAAAGAAAATGATCTTTGAGTTTTTGGTGGATAACAAACGTAACGGTAGCAAGCAGTGCCAGGCGCAAACAGCCAGAGCCACATGGTATTGTCTTGTAATAAAGAGAGGTATGGATTCAAGGGAGGAAAATGTTATTCTCCCTCTTTACAAGCATTGGTAAGGCCTCATTTGAATATGCAGTGCATTTTGGAATCCTGTTACAAAAATGACATCTTTGATATGGAAAGGCTCAGAAGGCACTAAATTATTGTTGTTGTTATGGCATGTTCAAAAAAAAGATGGATGAGTTTCTGCAAACAAGGAATGTTGCAAGTTATGTGTTATGATTAGAGATGTCCGAACTTCGCAAAATCCGGTCCGCTCGAGGATCCTGAATTTTCGAAAAAATTCGAAAATCGCGAGCGGACCCGTTTTAAATGAAAAATATTCTCGAAATTATGAGATTTCTCGTATTTGAAAATTTTCGAAATTACGAATTTTCGCGATTTCGAAAATACGAGAAAACCTCGTAATTTTGAAATTTTAGAAAATACGTATTTACAAAAAATAAGAGACATCCGTATTTTCGAAATTTTCGAAAAAAAACGAGAATCTCGTATTCGAAAATTTTCGAAAATACGAGAAATCTGGGGTTCGAAGGCGGAAAATCTGGAAAAATCCGCCGTTCGCGAACGGATAAATCCGCAGCGGATCCACTTTCGGATCCGCGAACCGGCCATCCCTAGTATGATATATAAATTAGAGATGATCCAGTGGAAATTTCCGATTGCCACTTGGAGTCAGGAAGGAATTTTTTTCCCCCTTCATAATTTGGTGGGTTTTTTTGCCTTCCCTGGATCACAGTAGGCAGGAAAATGAGATATTGCTAGATGGGTTGGACTGGAGGACATATTCTTTTTCAACCTCAAATACTATACTAACTATACGATACTATACGATACTATCCTTTTAAGAGCAGCTATCACTCTGCCTAGATATCTGGATTCATTAGCTATTGTATTATAAATGCCAATAAAATCATAACCTTTGTTTAAGACCTGCTATATGTTTTTTTTTAGAAATATACTGAAGTCCCGCTAATTCTCTTTAAATTTGTGGTCCTCACTTGTGTTCTTACAGGATATGTCCACCCCCAAAACAAACTTTCCCCTGTAGCCTAAACAACCCCCAAAACCTTAACCTCACAAGTTTCTAGCTTGAATGTGCTCCCAAATGTACCAGCCTTCTTTATCTCTGCTGTCTTTGCCTTGCCCTTTGCAGTCAGGGAAGGGGCACGACAGGCAGTGGTTGCCTGTGTATTGGCTGAGGCATGGCACTGTCCTGATTGGGATTAGTGACATTACTCCCTCTAGTTCCACATACACTTTTTGGGATGAGGATTAAATACCAATGAATCCATGTACAAATTGTATCCTAAATTGCAATAGTAGCATCTCCCTCAGGAATACAAGGGGCTGTAATAACTCATAAGTCAATCTATTTCCCCTTATTGGTCTGGGGTATTTCTTTGCATACAAGCATCATAACTTGATTTATAATTATCACAATCATGACCCCTTTAAGTGTAGATGTGGCGGCATGGAGGTCATTGGATGTGGCATGTTTGGTTTTCTGTGCAGTAGATGGAATTTTAATAATTTGAATCATCAAGCATGAAAGAATCAGACGCATTGCTGGTTTCATACCACAACCTGGATTTTCACTGGCATAAAAAATAAATGCATAAACCATCTGTTACCCAGATGAGGCTGTGGCTGCATTGATCCACGGCTATTTGCCTTCTGTCGATCTGGCTCGTTAACTTGTTACTTTTATTTATTATAATCAGGTCCATGAACTGTGGGCGTGACCACACTGGATGGCTTCACTGAGGATAGCTGGCTTTGCCTATGAAAATGTACCGAAAGCTGCATTAAAGTCAGCAATGAACTCTGTATATCAGCCGACATGGTGTCCGTACGAATTGGTAATTAGGCATCTCTGGCAAATCAGCATATTATCACAAAATGGCTCCCTTACGGTGTATTATAAAGCAAGTCAAATACACAGAAACCAGGAATTGCCTGGAATTCTACCAAAGTAGCTGTCAGATTGTGTTTACGTTCACCCTAATTAATGGTTATGGATTACTACAAGTTTAGACGCTCTTCTCTTTTGTCATAATTGCACAAAGCTTAACCAATCGTGTTTGCACGACAGTCACACAAGGGATTTCAGTGTGACATTTTGCTTAAATACGTAGCATGTTTATTAACACCAGTTACAACCGGATACTAAAAATAACAGCAAAGACACAATGTGTTATGTCAACAATGGATGTCTATCACAAGAATATTAACCATTTCATCCTTTCATATTAAGGGCACTAAAAGTTAACGCTTATTCCCACCTCCCTGTGAATAAGTTGCCAGGGGCTTGGAACCTTATTCACCCTCCTGTGAATAATAGTTTGTCATGGGACTTGGAACGCTTATTCCACCTCCCCTGTGAATAATAGTTTGCTCGGGGACTCTGGACACACTTATTCCAACCTCCCTGTGAATAATAGTTTTGCCTCGGAGGGACTTGGAACCTTATTCCCACCCTCCCTGTGAATAATAGTTTCTCAGGGATTGGAACGCTTATCCCACCTCCCTGTGAATAATAGTTTGCTCAGGGGACTTTGAACGCTTATTCCCACCTCCTGTGAATAATAGTTTGCTCGGGGGGACTTGGAACACTTATTCCCACCCCCTGTGAATAATAGTTTGCTCGGGACTTGGAACGCTTATTTTCCCACCTCCTGTGATAATATTTTGCTCGGGGACTTGGAACGCTTATTCCCCCTCCCTTGAATAATGTTTTGCTCGGGGGACTTGGAACGCTTATTCCCACCTCCCTGTGAATGTAATGTTTGCGGGACTTGGAACGCTTATTCCCACCTCCCTTGAATAATAGTTTTTTCTCCTGGGGCCTTTGGAACGCTTATTCCCACCTCCCTGGAAATAGTTTCTCGGGGGACTTGGACGCTTATTCCCACCTCCCTGTGAATAATAGTTTTGCTCGGGGGACTTGGAACGCTATTCCCACCTCCCTGTGAATAATAGTTTGCTCAGGGGACTTGGAAACGCTTATCCCACCCCCTGTGAATACGGTAATAGTTTGCTCAGGGACTTGGAAACGCTTATTCCCACCTCCCTTTGAATAATATTTGCTCAGGGACTTGGAACACTTATTCCCACTCCCTGTGAATAATAGTTTGCCAGGGGGACTTTGAACACTTATTCCACCTCCCTGTGCATAATACTTTGCTCAGGGGACTTGGAACGCTTATCCACCTCCCTGTGAATAATGTTTGCTCGGGACTTGAACACTTATTCCCACCTCCTGTGAATAATATTTGCTCGGGGGACTTGAACGCTTATTCCCACCTCCCTGTGAATAATATTTGCTTGGGGACTTGGAACACTTGCTTCCCACCTCCCTGTGAATAATAGTTTGGTCGGGGGACTTGGAGCGCTTATTCCCACCTCCCAGTGAATAATAGTTTTGCTCGGAGGGACTTGGAACGCTTATTCCCACCTCCCTGTGAAAATAGTTTGCTCGGGGACTTGGAACGCTTATTCCCACTCCCTGTGAATAATAGTTTGCTCGGGGACTTGGAACGCTTATTCCCACCCCTGTGAATAATAGTTTGCTCAGGGACTTGGAACGCTTATTCCCACCTCCCTGTGAATAATAGTTTGCTCAGGGGACTTGGACGCTTATTCTCCCTCCCTGTAATAATAGTTTGCTAGGGGACTTGGAACGCTTCTTCCCACCTCCCTTGAATAATATTTGCTCAGGGGACTTGGACGCTTATTCCCACCTCCCTGTGAATAATAGTTTGCTTAGGACACTGGAACGCTATTCCCACCTCCCTGTGAATAATAGTTTGCCTCAGGGGACTTGGAACGCTATTCCCACCTCCCTGTGAATAATAGTTTGCTCAGGGACTTGGAACGCTTATTCCCACCTCCCTGTGAATAATAGTTTGATTGGGGGACTGGAATGCTTATTCCCCCTCCCTGTGAATAATAGTTTGCTCAGGGGACTTGGAACGTATCCACAACCTCCCTGTGAATAATAATTTGCTCAGGGGTACTTGGAACGCTTATTCCACCTCCCTGTGTATAATAGTTTGGCTCGGGGGGCTTGGAACGCTTATTCCCACCTCCCTGTGAAAATAATAGTTTGCTCGGGGGACTTGGAAACCTTATTCCCACCTCCCTGTGAATACATAGTTTGCTCAGGGGACTTGGAACGCTTATTCCCACCCTCCCGTGAATAATAGTTTGCTCAGGGGACTTGGAACGCTTTTCCCACCTCCTGTGAATAATAGTTTGCTCGGGGGACTTGGAACCGCTTATTCCCACTCCCTGTAAATAATACTTTTGCTCAGGGGACTTGGAACGCTTATTCCCACCTCAATGTGAATAATAGTTTGCTCAGGGGACTTGGAACACTTATTCCCACCATCCCTGTGAATAATAGTTTGCTCAGGGGACTTGGAACCTTATTCCACACTCCCTGCTGAATAATAGTTGCTCAGGGGACTTGGAACGCTTATTCCCACTCCCTGTGAATAATAGTTTGCTCAGGGGACTTGGAACGCTTATTCCCACCTATGGCCCGTGACATAATAGTTTGCTCAGGGGGATTGGAACACTTATTCCCCACCTCCGTGCTGTGAATGAATTAGTTGCTCGGGGGGGACTGGACACGCTTATTCCCACCTCCCTGTGAATAATGAGTTTGTCGGGGACTGTGAACGCTTATTCCCAACTCCCTGTGTAATAATAGTTTGGGCTTAGGGGACTTGTGGAACACTTAATTCCCACCTACCTGTGATAATAGTTTGCTCAGGGGACTTGGTTGATGCTTATTCCCACTCAATGTGAATAATAGTTTCTCAGGGGACTTGGAAAGCGTTCTATTCCACACTCCCTGTGAATTAATAGTTTGTCTCAGGTTGACTTGGAACTCTATTCCCACCTCCCTTGTGAATAATAGTTTGCTGTGGGACTTGGAACGCTTATTCCCACTTCCCTGTGAATAATAGTTGCTCGGGGACTTGGATTTGCTCGGGGGACTTGGAAACTTATTCCACCTCCCTGTGAATAATATTTGCTCGGGGGACTTGGAACGGCTTATTCCCACCTCCTGTGAATATTAGTTTGCTCAGGGACTTTGGAACGCTTTGCAGAGCAGTTTACTAAACTGTGACTAGCGGGCGTATGTCACACACTTAAACCGCTTGGGTCACTCTGGGTATTGGTTACTTCCTGATGCTTACCTGATTTGCTGCTTTATGTGGATATTGCTCCTTTACTGACCTAGTTCATTGGTCAAAACTTCATTGTGTGTTATACTTTTCAGAGAAATGGTTATTAAACTTACAACACTATCAGTATTTAACTAGAGCGCTTTTTTTCAAAGCATCTGATATCTGCCCACACTGGCTAATAGAATCGTTGATTATTTATGATAATTATATATTCGATCTATATGTATGTGGAGAGAGAGCCACTAAATACTGGGGCTATTGATGGGAAGGACCCCCCAAAACTGGGGAGTTTGTTACACGTGGGGAGATGTGAGCCCCCACTCGTTATAAAACTTCAGTAAGGCTTGGTACACACGGACCAATATTACGTTCGCCGGCTGACCCAATAATTCAGTCGATAACTGTCATGTCAGCTGCCATTCGTTGTGATAGTTGGAACCAGGATTTTTTTTTATATGAAAGTTTGATTGGACATGTCCATGATTTGGAATTTTGGGAAAAAGTAGCAGGCAAACATAGAAACTAAACCGCTAGTATCGGGCAAGGGCAGAGACAGAAAGCTGAGGGGGTTAAATACACAGAGGAAACCAGGGAGGAATAAAGGTGAGATGCAGGAGAGAGGCATGAATGGAGGGCAGAATGGAAATAGGTTTTTGAATAAATAATACTTTAGAGAAAATAACAGCCTCTTCCGTTCCAATGCCTATGTGGGGAGACGCAGGAGGTAAGAGCCATGCCCTGTTGGGCGTCCGCAAGCGCTGCTGAAAGCACCATGGAGGCGGAGCACGAACAACGTGCTCGCGCGGAGGGAAGAGACCGGCCGTGTGAGTTGTCAGGGGGAAGCCACGCCGGGAGTCCGAGAGACGTGCGGGATCCTGGCACAGTAAGGCTTTTTGTCACCACCCTTTTACAAGCACTGGGTAAGGCCTCATTTGAGAATATGGCAGTGCAATTTTGGAATCCCATATCAAAAGGACAATCTTGGAAAATCTGCAAGTTCAGAGAGGGCCACCTCCCAATTAATAAGGGGGAATGGAGGGGTCTGTGAATATGCACGGCAGATAGACAATTAGAGGGCTTTTGGAAAGCGGAGAAGCACGTTTGCGTTGGGGCATAGATAACCTTATACAAATAATTAATGGGGCCATACAATGAACTCTGGTGCATTGTTCACTAATAGGTCATTAAGGAGACTCTGGACATCCCTTTAAGTTGGGAAGAAAAGAAAAGATTTCATCTTCAGTTAGAAAAGGTTCTTTACGTGAGAACGATTTTTTTGAAAACTGTGGGTGGAATGTCCTTCCAGCAGATGTGGTATGGCAAGTTCATTGAATAGCTTTAAAAGAAGGCCGTGATAAAGTTTCTAAACTAAGAATATTGAGAATTACTGGGTATTAATGCATTAGACTGGTTGATCCAAGGACACTTTCCATTTGCATTTGGTAGGTACAGGAAGGAATCCCCCCCCCCTCCCTTTTTTTTTGCGTTTTTTTTGCCTTCCTCTGGATCAACTGTTAGGTAGGTTTAAAAAAATACATAATAAGAAAATAAAAAGAAAGGGTGAATAGGTTTGACTTGACTGGAAAGTCGGTTATTCAACCTCATTCTAGTTTACTAGTAACCTCCTTCGTCAACCCACTGTTGTTTCATTTGCCGTATTTTTAGTCATCCTTAGGGGCACTTTATAAACGCCAAAATAGCGCCAAAAAATTACCGCCGCACACTCGCGCTGTGAAATCGCTATCGCCGTTTTATAACGCGAGCGCCATTCCGATATTTCCGGCCGCGATGCGGTAATTAGCCCTATACCGCCGCGAAGGGACTTAAAATCCCTTCCCGACGCCTCTCCTAAGGGGGCGGGGCATATACGCCAACCCCGCCCACCACCCCCGCAGCGGTGCGGCGACCACCCGCCGCCGCTTCCCACGCCCCTCCCAACCGTTCCCCGCTCGCGCAATCTCGGAACGGGAGGCTAGGAGGGGCTGCCGGAAGGGGCCGCAGCAGTGTCGCAGACCACCCGCCGGCACCCCCCCCCGGCAACCCCTCCAAGCCCCCCGCCCCGCCCTCCTGGGGAGGGGGGAAGGGAGGGAGCCCGGGAGGGGTGGAGGCTCCCTCCAGCGGGCCCTGAAAGGGCCTTTTGGGGCTTAGGGGGTCCCGCATCTCGAACCGGGACCCCCCCTCCCCGGCCCTTAAGGGCCTTGCGGCACTTAAGTGCCTTGGGCTCACGTGGCTTAAGGGTCATCCACGCCCCTCCCGCCTATGGCCCTCCTGACAGTGCCTTTGCGGGGGTCCCGCAGCTCGAACCGGGACCCCCAGTGCGGCTCTTAAAAGACCCGTGGGCGGCGTCTTCTTTTTCCAGTCCCGCGACACCAGCTCCGCGAGGCCGCCGACCCCCGAGTACCTGGTCCATGTACCCCCGGCGGCGCCGGGCGACCTCAACGGAGGCCGATGTTGCCGGCGTCTTGATCCGAACGCGACGTCTTCGGTCTGGCGGACACCAACCCCCCTCAGGTCGCCGATGCCAGGCAGCTCATGCGGCCGCCAGTGAGCCCGCTGGCACCGCCCGCCTCAGAGCGATGTTGCCAGCCGCTTCTTTTCTTCTTCCAGCCATCTACTGCGATGGCATCTGAGTTCCGGGCGGAAGCTCCTCTTTATATAGGTTTGCAAGATCCATAATCCGTTTCTGATTGGCTCATTTTAATACTTGCTTTACATTAACCAATCAGATTTCTGGAAAGTTCCTGAAATCTGATTGGTTAATGTAAAGCAAGTATTAAAAATTGACCAATCAGAACGGATTGTGATTTCTGCAAACCTATATAAAGAGGAGCTTTCCGCCGCGGAACTCAGTGCCATCGCAGTAGATGGCTGAAGAAGAAGCGGCTGGCAACATCGGCTCGCTGAGGCCGGCGGTGCCAGCGGTGCTCACTGTCGGCCGCAGTGAGTCTGCCTGGCATCGGCGACCTGAGTGGGGTGGTGTCGCAAAGCCCGAACGATCGTCGCCCAAGGGCTCTTTAGAGCCGCACACCTGGGGGTCCGGTTCGATCTGCGGGACCCCCGCCAAGGCACTTGTCAGTGCCGCAGGGCACTTGTAAATGCCGCAGGCCCTTAAAGGGCCGGGAGGGGGTCCGTTTCGAGCTGCGGGACCCCTAAGCCCCAAATGGGCTCTTGTTAGAGCCGCAGGGGCACTTGTCAGTGCCGCAGAGGCCCTTATAGGGCCGGGGAGGGGGTCCCGGTTCGAGCTGCGGGCCCCTTAAGCCACAAAGGCCTTGTCAGAACCGCAAGGGCACTTGTAAATGCCGCAAAGGCCCTTACAAGGCGGGGAGGGGAGGTCCGTCTGCTGCGGGACCCCAAAGGGACCCCAAAAGGGCCCCAAAAGCCTCTCAGGGCCCCGCTGGAGGGAGCCTCCACCCCTCCCATCGGCTCCCTCCCTTCCCTCCCCGGGAGCGGCGGGCGAGGGGCTTGGAGGGGTGCCGGGGAGGGGGTGGGTTCTGTGGATTGCCGTAAAGCGGGTAACGGTTGGGAGGGGCTTGCTGGGAAGGCGGTGCGGGTGGTTTCGCTGCCGCCTGGGGGTGTGGACGGGTGGGTACTCCCGCGGGTGCGACCCACCCGCCGCAGTTTGCCGTCCCATCCCCGCCGCGGAGCTAGTACTGGTCTGACTTCGCCACCTTCAAGTGGCGAGTAAAACACCGATACTAGCCGACGAAACCAGTACCCGCCGCTTTATAATAGAACGGCGGTAACAGGTAGTATTGCCGCAAGGGTTACGCTTCGTTAACTTTTCACGGCCGTTTCCTTCAGCTATGTAACACTGTAGTTTGTTCATTCATACCATCAATGGTGTGGGCGCAGTTCTTCATAGAAGTTCGCATTTGTCTGAAAAAATGAACAAAAACCAACTTCAAAAGGTAGAAATCATGCCAAAACCTCATGGAATGTAAAAAAAAGTTACTAAATATCAATCTCCCAAATGTCCTGAATCAAACGGTATGCCATATGTGTGGTTACACACGCGGACGTGGAAGCGAAAAGCCACAAAGTGAGACAATGCACGATGGCTCAGAAACAGCAAAAATATTCAGCCAAATCTGAATTTGAACAGTCTGCAATTTTTCCCCACAAAACAACCCCCACAAACCATATATTTCTCAAATCCACACACCTTTATCTACGAAATTCTGTAGTTTGTTCATTCGTACCATCAATGGTGTGGGCGCAGTTCTTCGTAGAAGTTCACAGTTTTAGCAGATTTTCTAAAAAATTTGGAAAAAAACACTCTCGAAGGTAGAAATCATGCCAAAATTACAAGTAATGTAAAAAAAAGTTACCAAATATCAATCTTCCAAATGTCCCGAATCAAACGGTATGCCCTATGTATGGTTACACACGCAAACGTGGAATCAACTAGCCACAAAGTGAGCCAATGAACAATGGCCCAATTACAGCAACTTTTCAGATTTGTCAGACTAAACACCCCTCTATATTAGAAATACCCCCCCAAACTATATATTTTTGGAATCTACACATCTTCAGCTACACAATGGTGTGATTCTTTTATGCATACCACCAATGGTATGAGCGCAGTTTCATGTAAAATTTCGCTTTTTTACCAGATTTTCAGGAAAAATGTATAAAAATACAATTCAAAGTTAAAAATCATGGCAAATTTCCATGTCATGTAAAAAAAACTTGTCAATTATCAATCTTCCAAATGCCCTGAATCAAACGGTATGCCATATGCGTGGATGTACACAGGGACATGGCCACCAACTAGCTCAAATGGGACACATGCACAAGTGTAATTACAAGAAAAAATCAAAGTGCTCTGTAATTTCAAACAGCCCCAAAACTTGGAAATGCCCCCCACAAATAAAATCCCCCACTAAATATCAATCTCCCACATGTTCTGAATCAAACGTTATGCCATATGCGTGGATGCACACAGAGACGTGGCCACCAACTAGCTCAAATGGGACGCATGCACAAATGCAATTACAAGAAAGAATCAAAGTGCTCTGTAATTTGAACAGCCTACACTTTTTCTAAGGAAACAGTCCCGAAACATGGAAATTCTCCCCACAAACTATATATTTTTGGAATCTACACACCTTCAGCTATGTTACAATGCCATGCTTTCATACATACATGAAGAATTCCAGACCCACTGATCCAAAGAAGTCCGTGTTTTTACGAGGTTTTGTGAAAAATAAAATAAGATGATTCAAGGGTTGAAATCCTACCTAAACCCTTTTGACAAGCAAAAAAACCCACTAAATGTCAATCTCCCACATATCCTGCATCAAACGGTATGCCATAAAATTTGGTAAAAAAGCGAAATTTTACATGAAACTGCGCTCATACCATTGGTGGTATGCATAAAAGAATCACACCATTGTGTAGCTGAAGATGTGTAGATTCCAAAAATAAGTTTGGGGGGGTATTTCTAATATAGAGGGTGTTTTAGTCTGACAAATCTGAAAAGTTGCTGTAATTGGGCCATTGTTCATTGGCTCACTTTGTGGCTAGTTGATTCACGTTTGCGTGTGTAACCATACATAGGCATACCGTTTGTTCGGGACATTTGGAAGATTGATATTTGGTAACTTTTTTTTACATTACTTTAATTTTGGCATGATTTCTACCTTCGAAGTGTTTTTTTCCAAATTTTTTAGAAATCTGCTAAAACTGTGAACTTCTACGAAGAACTGCGCGCCACACCATTGATGGTACGATGAACAAACACAGAATTTCGAGATAAAGGTGTGTGGATTTGAGAAATATTGTTTTGTGGGGGTTGTTTGTGGGGAAAATTGCAGACTGTTCAAATTCAGATTTGGCTGAATATTTTTGCTGTTTCTGAGCCATCGTGCATTGTCTCACTTGTGGCTTTTCGCTTCCACGTCCGCGTGTGTAACCACACATATGGCATACCGTTTGATTCAGGACATTTGGGAGATTGATATTTAGTAGCTTTTTTTACATTCCATGAGGTTTTGGCATGATTTCTACCTTTTGAAGTTGGTTTTTGTTCATTTTTTCAGACAAATGCGAACTTCTATGAAGAACTGCGCCCACACCATTGATGGTATGAATACAAACTACAGTGTTACATAGCTGAAGGTGTGTAGATTTCAGGAATATATAGTTTGTGGGGTATTTCTAAGTTACGGGGGTGTTTTGTGGAAAAACTGCAGACTGTCAAAATTCGGAATTGGCTAAATATTTTCGCTGTTTCTGAGCCATCGGGCATTGTCTCACTTTGTGGCTTTTCGCTTCCACGTCCGCGTGTGTAACCACACATATGGCATACGTTTGATTCAGGACATTTGGGAGATGATATTTAGTAACTTTTTTTACATTCCATGAGGTTTTGGCATGAATTCTACCTTTGAATGTGTTTTTTGTTCATTTTTCAGACAATGCAAACTTCTACGAAGAATTGCGCCCACGCCATTGATGGTATGAATGAACAAACTACAGTGTTACATAGCTGAAGGTGTGTAGATTTCAGGAATATATGTTTTGGGGGTTATTTCTAAGTTACGGGGGTGTTTTGTGGAAAAAAACTGCAGACTGTCAAAATGGAATTGGCTAAATATTTTCGCTGTTTCTGAGCCATCGTGCATTGTCTCACTTTGTGGCTTTTCGCTTCCACGTCCGCGTGTGTGTAACCACACATATGGCATACCGTTTGATTCAGACATTTGGGAGATTGATATTTAGTAACTTTTTTTTACATTCCATGAGGTTTTGGCATGAATTCTACCTTTGAAGTTGTTTTTTGTTCATTTTTCAGACAAATGCAAACTCTACGAAGAATTGCGCCCACGCCATTGATGGTATGAATGAACAAACTACAGTGTTACATAGCTGAAGGTGTGTGATTTCAGGAATATAAGTTTGTGGGGGTTATTTCTAAGTTACGGGGGTGTTTTGTGGAAAAAAACTGCAGACTGTCAAAATGCGAATTGGCTAAATTTTTCGCTTTTTCTGAGCCATCGTGCATTGTCTCACTTTGTGGCTTTTCGCTTCCACGTCCGCGTGTAACCACACATATGGCATACCGTTTGATTCAGGACATTTGGGAGATTGATATTTAGTAACTTTTTTTACATTCCATGAGGTTTTGGCATGAATTCTACCTTTTGAAGTTGTTTTTTGTTCATTTTTCAGACAAATGCAAACTTCTACGAAGAATTGCGTCCCACGCCATTGATGGTATGAATGAACAAACTACAGTGTTACATAGCTGAAGGTGTTAGATTTCAGGAATATATAGTTTGTGGGGTTATTTCTAAGTTACGGGGGTGTTTTGTTGAAAAAACTGCAGACTGTCCAAATTCGGAGTGGCTAAATATTTTTGCCGTTCTGAGCCATCGTGCATTGTCTCACTTTGGCTTTTCGCTTCCACGTCCGCGTGTGAACCACACATATGGCATACCGTTTGATTCAGGACATTTGGGAGATTGATATTGGTAACTTTTTTTTACATTCCATGGGTGTTTGGCATGATTTCTACCTTTTTGAATGTTGTTTGATGTTCATTTTTTTTGAAAATCTGGTAAAAGTGCAAACTTCTACGAAGAACTGCGCCCACACCATTGATGGTATCAATGAACGAACTGCGTTACATAGCTGATGGTGTGTAGATTTCAGGAATATATAGTTTGTGGGGTATTTCTGAGTTGGGGGGTGATTTTTGGAAAAACTGCAGACTGTTCAAATACAAAACGGCTAATTTTTTTTTGCTGCTACTGACATTTGGCACTGGTCACCTCTGGGTTAGTTGGTAGCCATGTCTCTGGGTACACCCATGAATGTGGCATACCGTTTTATTCGGAGGGGTTAGGCTTTGATATTTGAGATGCGTTTGAACTTTCCTCCACAGTTTTTAGCTGAAATTCGCATTTGATTTTGTCTCTGATTTTACAGTTGAGGAAAAAAAAGGAAAATGTGAGAAAAAAACTTACAATTGGACGAAGACTGCGTCCGGGTATCTGCATTTTGATCAAAACTTACCTCACTCATAAAATCCTGCGGGTGTGTATTTCTAAAAATATCTCACTTGTGGGGATATTTTAGTTAATTTGGTAGATATTCTATGTTAACTGTCAGTAGTGGTTTATACTTTTAATTTGTTGTAATATTCTTGATGGTGCAGTTTTAGTTTGGGGGAGTCTCCTGTACAGGAAAAGTGGGGTACCTACATATATCTGGTATCGTTGTACTCGGGAGTATCAGAGCTTTTAGAAACAGTAAGATTTTTGTGTGTAACCTTAAGATAACTATAAATAAAAATGGGAAAAATCCATGAAAATTTGCAAATTTTCATTTTTTTTACATATTTTACCCATAATTCCAGTAAAATTTCCAGAAAAGTTACAAAATACTGTTACCATGTTAAAGTACACTTTGTCTGAAAAAAACTGTATAATATTCCTGATTTACTGCAAGTTTCCTACTGTAAAATTAGTCTAAAGCGATTGAGGGCAAAATCATGAAAATCTTCTGGCAGTTAACGCAAAAAAAAATGAAAATCTCCTGGCAGTGAAAGGGTTTAATGATACTAGTAAAGCATAAACATATCAGACTCCCTGTGCTTTTGAGCCTCTCGGTCTTAGTCATAAGGGTGTGTGTGATCTCTTTCAATGTGCGCCAGTGTTCACTTTTGGGGGGTTTAGTTTGGCTTGAAGGCCTATATATTTACATGTCCGAAATGTTCAATTTTGCTTAGATAATCTATCGCACAAAAATGTTGATAGCATGTGCTCTATTAAGCGGATGACAGCGCAGCGGATGCCAATGGACATGATGTGGCCGGCCCCATAGCCAACACTATTGTGAGCTTTTAAAAGCGCGATTGGATCACGCTTAAAGGCGCAGTAGAACTATCATTTTGGTTAATTTTTGCACAATAATAAAACTAACCTTGGCACTTTAACTGCCTTATGTTGCTCTCATGAATTACCTTTACTGCTTTTATTCAAAGTTAAACTGTTCGATGGCATTTTCCCTTTCTGTGTGTACAAATAATGGCTTTTCATCGTTTCTAGCAGCTGGTCAACTTCAAGATGTTAGACCGAACCCTTGCACTAGGTGTTTCTAACAGCTGGTCAACACCGCAGCGTTGGTAAGACCGAACCCTTGCACTAGGGTGTTTCTAACAGCTGGTCAACCCCCACGCAGCGTGGGTAAGACCGAACCCTTGCACTAGGGTTTTTCTAACAGCTGGTCAACCCCCGCAGCGTGGGTAAGACCGAACCCTGCATAGGGTGTTTCTAACAGCTGGTCAACACCGCAGCGTTGGTAAGACCGAACCCTTGCACTAGGGTGTTTCTAACAGCTGGTCAACACCGCAGCGTGGCTTAGACCGAGCGCTGGCACTATGGTGCTTCTAACAGCTAATCAACACTGCAGCGTGGCTTAGACCAAGCGCTGGCACTAGGATGCTTCTAACAGCTGGTCAACACGCCGTGGGTAACCGAACCCTTGCACTAGGGTGTTCTAACAGCTGGTCAACACCGCAGCGTGGGTAAGACCGAACCCTTGCACTAGGGTGTTTCTAACAGCTGGTCAACACCGCAGCGTTGGTAAGACCGAACCCTTGCACTAGGGTGTTTCTAACAGCTGGTCAACACCGCAGCGTGGCTTAGCCAACGCTGGCACTAGGGTGTTTCTAACAGCTGGTCAACACCGCAGCATGCCTTAGACGAGCGCTGGCACTTGGTTGCTTCTAACACTAATCAACACTGCAGCATGGCTTAGACCAAGCGCTGGCACTGGATGCTTCTAACAGCTGGTCAACACGCAGCGTGGGTAAGACCAAGCGCTGGTGATTTCTTTCTGTGTTTTTATTTAGTTAAAGATCTCTGATTGGCTACATGTGCATCCTTTTCCAATGTTTTTTAAACATTTTGATTGGACCACAGTTTTGTGTATGGCTCTGCCCATATTATAGATCACATTAAAAAGGTGCTGATTGCTACTGAATAAAAAAAATGTGTGTGGTAACCTATAGCATTAGCTTTGATCTCATAAAAGTGAGTTTTGTTACGGGCGCATTTGTAATAATTGCAATAATTGTGCCATGTTGTGTGTGTTTAGTTTTCTCTAAATTTTCATTAGTCTGTCAACTCTAATGACTGTTACAGTGCAATCATAAACCTAAAATAGCAAACGTGTCCACTGAATTTTGTGCCTACGTTTGCAGCAATTTGTTCACCGAGAAAAAAAAATTTGCTTGAGAGGCATTTTCTATACGTCTACAAATAAGGGAAATAAGAAGACGTATGTGCACTCAGCTTACGTTTTTAGTAATTTATGGCATTGCAATGAGTTTGAGAACTGTGAATGACCATAGCAACAATTAAATTTTACTCAAAGTAGTTCCTATGACTGACAGTGAGATTATTTAACAAACATTTAACACATTTTCCAAGACATTAATTAGACTAGGCATAAGGGAACTTCAGGTTTACTCTATGAATGGGCATGACTGTTTGGATTTCATGACTGATTAATGAACGTAGAGAGGAAATATGAACTGTCTACACTAGGAATAGGTCCCTCCTTTATCATATTAAGAGTTCCAGCATTACCTCTTGCTGAATATGTAACCTTTATTATACTAACACAAACGTTGAGAAAAACAAGGTCTATATTTTCATTTAAGGACTACTAGAGTATTGTTGCTCCGCCCCCTTCTGGTCCAGGGCCAACCAATGTGAATGCACACTCTGCAGGAAGATCATTGGATAGATCCAGACTGAGGGGGCGGATAATACATTTGTCCTTAAGGAACTTTTTTAGATGCCCCAAAAACAAAATGAGCTGGGGTAAATCAAAATATAGTTACCATAAAGCCATTAAATGTTTTTGTAGAACTGTTAGCCTTCTAAAATCTTGTACACTTTTGTTGCACCATACGAGAGACCTACATATGTTTTGAAGTCCTGGTGTGTGGAATAGAATTGATGACAATGTCTCTATTTACAACCTTTCACACATCTCTCACACAGATACAACATAATAATCCTTACAAAGTATAAAGTATCCTTTGTAGAAAGGCGAGATCAAGCTGGTTGGATATGTCTATGGTATGATCACCTTTCCGACTCAGTCATTTTTGCATGTGCAGATATTTGTCTTGGTTTGTTTCATAGGTTTTTTATAAGTTTACTCTGGTAATTTTTTACAAGCAGATAATATTCTGAGGGGGTTCAATGTATCTATCACTTCTAACGGTTTAAGACTCATTTGAGTGGCACGCTGACAATAGCAGTGGTGTAACTAGAAAAAACTATTACACGGGTAATTAGTTTTGCAATGTTTAATAGAAAAAGTTTTTAAAAGACAATTTTGCTATTAAATAGTAAAATCTGAAATTCATTTTTTTCTCTCCATGACAGTGTTAGGCGAAATGAAAGATGACACAATTGCAAGTTCATTTAGAAAACGTTCCCTTTAGCTATCGTTTAATCCACTTGCCATTCCAGACAGATGATGATTATCACATTATAATAGTATCACATTATAATATTATCCGTGGTAATGTTTCTCAGCGAGAATTCCTAACTCTGCCAGCACTTTGCCCTAGTTTTTTTGAGATTTGAGGGAAGATGTAAGGAACACTTTATAATATCATCTTTTTGGGGAAAAAAAAAAAACCACGGACGATCTCTGTGTTCATTTATGGAATATGAAATAATGTTACTGATATTAGATTTCACAGGAATTAAACATGAGCACAGTGACCAACAATTCTGGGGACCTTTCCATGAAATAGTGACATCTATGTGTTGCCATTACTCGTATGTACGTTGTGTATGTACAAATTCACACAAACGATGGCTCTGTATAAAGTTTAAACGTTGACACTGTCCTGCAGATTCTGGGACTCAATGTGTGTGTCTGCTGGTTAAATGATAATGGTGTTGGTTGTCCTGGTACTTTGCCAATCGTGTGCATTTTGGCAAGAAAAGGAAAAACACTTGACAGTAAATTGGATTGTTGCAGTTAAACATTGTTCGTTTCTTGGTTCCGTTTTTCACTTCTGATTAACAAACTTTCAAATTGTTACAATGTTAGGGCTCGTTCACACAAGGCATGAGTTTCTGTCCATTTTTTTTTTGCAATGCACTGTCCATGTATTATGTTTTATTAATATAATACAGCTATAACATAATAATATATACAGCTATATTTTTTCATGTCCCCTTAAGCAATTGAATGAGTTGGTTATGAGCTTGAGCATGCTCAGAAGAGGCAGCTAGGAGATTCACTTCAGTCAACTGTCTGTGATGTCAAGTGTCAATCCATAACTAAACACAAGAGCAGGGCACTGAATATATGGTGGACCTGTAGTCAGGAAAGGTGCTAACAGTATCTGATGCAAATAGATTAAAGGGCCTGTCCACCCCACCCCCCCACCCCCAAACTAAAACTTAACCCATATTGGTCCCACTGTGAAGTTTAAAAATCCTTACCGTACATCTCTGCTCCTTATGGTTCCTCTGCAATGCTTGTCCAAGAGTAGGAGCTGTCTTCCTCGCCAATCCGGCTCTAATCTTGAAGGGCCGGACCAATAGGTTCAACTCAATTCTCATTATAAAATTGATTTTATGAAAGATTAAATTAATACACCTGGTTTTCATTTTTTTAATAGCTGCTAATTTTTATGGACGACAGTGTTATAGTAATAGTAATATTTTAAACCCATTTCAAAATAAATTTAATAAAAATACTCTATTATCCAGCCTAAGACAATCAATAAATATTAAGATTTTTTGGAGGGAGGTTTAGTATTGAGGGGCCAGTCAGGTGCAGCCAACGGGCCGCATGTGGCCCTGGGCCTTACTTACAGATCTGACCTAGCTTAAAACTATTTTTCTCTAGTGTAGGCTCCCCCTGCCCACCCCCCAAAAGCTATGTCAGATCTACTTCCGACCTTCTCTCCCGCGGCGCTCTGCATTGATGACATAACTGGCTAACTCTCAGCCAATCACAGATGTGGCTGCTGGTCTGGCCCCTGCTTGCAAGGAGCGGGGCTACGTATAAGTAGAGTTCTGCTTCTTTTTTAGTAATGCTGATGTAGGCGATTGAGGGTGGGCAGGGGTAGTCTACAACATGTAAAAAGGTTTTCTGTAGGTGGAGATCCCTTAAACAAACGAAATATGATTCTTTACAACACTGCGGGAATGGCGGAACGTTGGTATTTGCAGTGGATATATAAGTGTGATCGGTGGAGTAACTGGCTGCAGTTGAGGAAGCTCCAGTACTGAGGGGAGTGAGAACACGTCCTATCTCAGCTTCTCTCTCTACGGGACCTTAGGTGTCAAGTTCTGTATTTTCTGCCATTTGTGTGGGTTTATACCATGATGCGTGTTATTTGCCTGTTTACTAATATGTGCTTAGGCTAGCGTGTACTATATCTTTTTTCATCCAATCTCACTACATTAGCTCTATTGTTGTATAATACTGTTTTGGTGTTATATGCACCTGATGGTTATAGATAGTACCTTGTATCTATTACTTTAATTGCTGTACCCCTAGATGGAGAGGTTGGGCTTTAATTGTACACATGGTCATTTCTGTCTTTTTCAGATTTATTCTGCCTGTTATATTTAATAAAGGATTTTTAGCGTTTATTGCACGGATCATATTTTCTGTTATTTTAATCAAATCCAGAACTGACAATAGGTAACTGGAAGAACCAGGAAGCAGAACCAGGGGGAAACAGGACATTGTGCAACATTTCAGGTTGACATATGTATTTCAGCTTTCTAACTATTGCTGTTTAGGGGTTTAGGGGGGTGACCTTTATATATATATATATCATTTTTCATTTCAGGGCTGGACTTGTCCTGGAAACCACAATAATTCGGTTAATGTTGAATTATTTCTTTCTGTGATTCCTTCATCTGAAATATTCTCGTCACTTGTTCTTTGCTAATGCCTCGTTGCTCTACACCTTCTCCCCCTTAATTAGGCATTCTAATGCTCTGCTACCTCCATTTTTTGGAGCGTATCCATGATTAAGCAGGCTGTTAATGAGCATTATTAGAATGCACAGACTGTATCCCTCTCCCAGCCTTAAACACTGCATTGCCTCACATGGGAAAGGACAGAGGAATCAATAGGCATTTTCATCTTTACTGATCCTATTTCTAAACCAGTTTTTTTCTGCCAGCGGTTTCGCGGAATGTCTTGAAATTCTGCAGAACCAAACCTGTTTCCAACACAATATTTTTTTTTTTACGACTGCCGCTTTTTTTATTTTCCTACTGTGATTTACCAAATTTTGACCGTATAATTCAATAAGTTCTACCTTTTGAAATTCCGAAAGTTCCGCCAATTCACTATAAGGTAGCACTTGGTGGGGGAATTTCCCATTTGATCATGTGACAAACTTTTCTGTTTCTTCCCCCAACTCTTCTGTCGACCATATAGTTCCATAATTAAAGGAGAATTAAACTTATTTTTTAAATCCTAATATGAAAGCTTTTCTCTCCAGAACATCAATACATTGTAAGATTCTTTCTTGTAAGTTGTGTTTAGTACATCTAGTAATAGTTCTGTAACAAAGAAGGATTCCATATTATTGCCAGTACAACTACAACCCATGTATTCTTCAAAGAGTCTGGTAAGCATGTGCACATATTTATTACTAGTGATGGACCTGAGCTCGAACCCGAACCGGAGTTCAGGCCAACTTTTGGACAGTTCAGAACACTCGAACCCTCGAATGTATGTGTCATTTTCGGTAACCCTCCAATGTATTATTCAAATTCGATAACCCTCAAAAGAATCGTTCAGTAACCCTCGAATGTGTCATTTGTTTCGGTAACTCTATATGTAATGTTTGTTTATCTCTAACCCTCGAATGTAGCCTTCGACTTTCGGTAACACTCAAATGTATTGTTAGATTTCAATAACCCTCGAATGTATAGTCTATTTACGATAACCCTCGAATTGGCCTTAACCCTCGAATGTAGCAATTGCCCGATTGTGGGGAAAGAAATTTTTAAACAGGTTTTGGTGACAGTGACATGTTCCCAGACCATTTCCCAGGTGCCACAGCCAGTTACAGTAAGTTAACTATTGCTAGTTTATTTGTAATTGATCCAAATTTTCGAACAATTATCTCCCATTGACTTTAATGGGTTCGTTTTCGAAATCCCGAACTTTACTGAAGTTCGGAAACGAACCGAATTTCAGTAAGTTTGCCACCTCTATTGATTATGCCCCTGACCCACTATTCACTGTCTCTATGCACAAAGTGTTTTCTATACAGTTTCTCTCCACACCAATATGGAAAGTCGATGAAAACACTTTGAAAGCTGCTTGTTATCCTGCAGTTTATCACCAGCCAGAGTGAATTACATACGACTTCCTGGGAGATCCAAAATATTCAGCTTATTTAACTAACTTTTTTTTTTAGTTCTGTTCCTAGCAAAAGATAAAGCTTCTAATGTACCTGTAATCTATAGTAAATGTTATATAATGTAAAAATGTTTCACACTATTTTGGTTTGTTCTTCTTTAAGATCCGTATTATTTGTTTTAGTTATTGTACCTTCATTGCTTTCTTAAAACATTATTATGTCTTTATATTCTCTAAATGATCTTTGCCCTCTGACTTCAAATCTTTAATGCTTTTTCCTTTCTACCTCCAATTCAGGCAGATAGAGCACCTTGAAACAGATTTTTTGCTGACAAAGTGTCAAGTTGTTTTTATTTTTACCTCAAACTTTTTTTTAAGCATACCAGCGAAAAATTCCCCTTTAGGGCAAGGCCCACTGGCGCCATTCGGGTCATGTATTGTAATCTGATCGCGGTATGTGCAGCACATGCCAATTGGGGTCAATGTGGCCGGTACCACTGACTGCATTGCCCCCCGGTCCATTATAACGCATGGGATCACCATTTTTAGTGCGGATCTCATGCGTTACGATAAGGGACTATTAAAATGTTGCCAATGCGTTTCTGTGGCCTCAGCCTAAGGTTGGTACACACGGGATGAACATTTGTTGCAGCCGACTGTTCGCCACTAGCAAAAACACTGTCGGGCGTAGGAACAGTTACATATAGAACACGCACGATCGCACGTGATTTACCAGCATACATGATCGCCCATTTTTCTGATCCAGAAAAAAAGGCAACTGAGAACAATCACGCCAGTTGGACACCCACACCATACAATTATTTATCACCTGACAGACCAATAAGCAGTTAATATCGTCTGTTGGATGAAAATTGCATGACGTGTAACCTGAGATGTTTGTTGCATCTACAGAGTAATTGTAATCAAATGAAAATGCTCTACATGGGACCAATTAAACCCTTTTAGCTACCAGATGGGAGTCGAATCCTGTGTGAAACAGACAGGCATCCAGGTAATGTACTTTTTGTAAGTGAGGTCTCCTGACCCCTAGCATTCAATGCTTACAGCCGGATAGATTAACACCATTGTTTCTGTTCACTTTTTCAAAACAAGACTGTTGGGTTTTCTAAAGTCAGAGGAAAAGAGAAAGAAATATACTGAACTCTAGAAATAATACAACGTGTCCTGCTTTTCCCTCATGGAGGAAGTGACAGTAAGAAACTGGCAGAGCCAAGTAAGTCAAGATTACTTCGTTTACACTGAAATTCTCCAGCTGCCTTTCAGAACCAGAAAAAACAGAAAGCTTTAGGAAATAAACACAAAAATATTATACCATGTTCCATTGACTTTTAAGTTTATGGTGGCCATAGATGATACGATCGCGCACATACGATTGTACGATTCTAATCGAATGTCTTTGATTCTGACTGAATCAGAATATAAAGGCAAGTGATTTTTCCTGCAGTGTGGGATGTTGCAGATATAATGTGTTGAATGCTGGTATTATACATTATACATGACACAACAAAATATCAGCTCCCAGCATCCTCCAGCAAATATTTTACAAGAGAGCTATTTTTTAAGTGTTTCATCTCTTGTGGGCACTTAACGGACAACCACATTTCTCCAAAAAGTGCCCCTCCTTATATATTAACTTAAATCTACATTTCCGTCTCCAGTTTCTACCCCCAATCCCTGCAGAAGGTTGTCAGTACTGTATTACTCGAATATAAGTCGAGTTTTTCAGGCTTAAAAAAAATTAGCCTGATTGATTACTGTATGGGAATTCTGCGTCCATTTAAAGGGCAACTTAAGCCCACAAAACAATACAGAATCAGAAGGCAGTAGTGGTGATAATTTCTATCCTCGACTTATACTCGAGTCAATTCGTTTTAACAAATTTTTTTCAGGTAAAAATAGGTACCTGCGACTTATACTCACATCGACTTATACTCGAGTATATATGGTAAGTGTTTAGTTAATTGAAATGGATAAGTTTGATTTCTTTGATAAATGGCATTCGTACTGGTGGATCCATTGACCCAACTTATAAGCAGAACCAATTTCCATATGGCTGTGCATTGTAGAGGCTCGTATACATGTGTGACCCTGCCCAATCGCAGATGAATGAAAATCCTATGACGGTCGTGCTGGAGGATTATCGTCCGGTAAGGTTGATCATCTGTAATTGGCTGCTGTCGATCACATGTGTGTACGAGCCTTTAGACACTTGCAAATCTGCCTGTGCTGGATTTTTCCTGTCTGATCGCAAAGTCATTTCAAGAATTTGTGATCTGCTGTCAGATTACACGGAAAATCATAAAAGTTTCTATATATATGGAACTGCAAGTCACAGCTGTTACCATGACCACCAACGCAGACACACACACACCTGCTGTTACACAGCACCCAGGGGTGGGCATCAAAGGTAGAGTTGCCATGGGGCATTGTGAGGCATTTTTGTTTTAAACACCATTTTCTCACGGCACCACAGACAACACCGATAGAACTTAAAGGGCAAGTCCAGCCCTCAAGTAAAATATAATATATAATAATTCCTCTCCAAACCCCAAACTGCAACAGTTAGAAAGCTGAAATATCTTATATACTAACACAGATGTAAATCCACGGACACTGGACCCATCTGCTCGCACATCCTACAAGGTATGCACGCTGGTGGGTCTGTGCATACACCCAACCCCTCATGGGGGAGGGGTTTGCGTGAGTGTGTGTGTGGGGGGGGGTTGTTTCCGCTCCACCGGTTTTTGACAATTCTTTTAAGGAATCGCGGGGTTGCTAGTAGAGACTAATCTGAAATACTTCCTGTCAGTCATGGATTTGACAGTTGACACCACAGCCAATGACTGAATGCGAATCCCCTAGCTGCCTCCACTGAGCATGCTCCAGCTTATAACCAGCTCACTAAATTGCTGATGGAGACATGAACAAATATAACAGCTAAACACACACCCTCCCTTAGTTCCATAGGGCATCCAGGAACATAGCAGGCGTATGCTAATTATTTCAGGTAGGTAGGCTATATTACATATTTTTAAGGAAAGTTCACTGCAATAGTGACCACATTTATTAAGTCCTGAGGTTAAGGAGCTATGTTTACCCCGTTCTTCAATCATTGTGGAGAGCCAGGAACGAAGATGCCGAAAGCTTACCTTCTGCGTGGCCTCAATGGCAGGTCCCGACCACTTCCTGCTTCTGTTCTCTATAACGCGCATGCCCGATATAAGGAAGCAGTCGGGAATTTTCAGAGTGGCCACGCTGGATTCCGGCCATCTCTAGACATTTTGACACTGAAAAAAAATACAAATGCTCAGCATTTGAGGTCTGTCCCCATCATCATCATCAGCTCTTTTAACCCCCAAACACTACTTGGCTAGTGGGCTTGCCTTATGGCTTAGTCACTTGAAAGCTCCCTCAATGGCACATGGATGCCACAATTTCTATTTTCTTGCATCAAAAACTGCCTGCTCCCCTACACTGTGCTGCTCGTAATGTGTTTCACCTTGCCTCATTAGGAGGCGGCCCTGGCTGGAGATCGCACAAAAGGTAAGCTTTTGGACATCTTCATTCCTGTCTCTCCAACAATTGATGAAGAATGGGAGGTAAGGCATAGCCCTTAACCTCCGGGTCTCAATCAATGTAGTAAAGGATAGATCACTATTGCAGTAAACTGTTCTTTTAAAGGTGCCATTCGTTCAAAAAGATGTTATTATGAGGATGGAGTCATTAATTAACATATAGGAAGTGCCATAGCCATTCGGCAACCTACTAAATATTCACAGCATGTTTCGAAAAAAGAACCAATGCAATATCATTAAGGGGCCTACCCACACAACGCTGAGATTGTGTGAGATTCTGTTTCATACAATAATAAATCGTATGTGTCCAATGCTGGAAACGTCTAAACATAAATTGCCCGGTTTTTTTTATGCACATGCTAAAGAGCATTGAAAGACTGTTAGATCATCCAATGATATTGCTCCAATAGCCCCATAAAGGGGTCTCATGATGAATACACGCTGGATAAATGCCTCACTTGTGGATCAACTGTATTTTTATTTCTATAATCCACCCCTTCATTGGACCTCCATCTATAAATATATAATATAATAACTTTCCCTGAAATGGATTCCCCTCTTCTCTATCCCGAGGTCATTTCCCCCCACAAGAGCCTGCTCAATGTCACAAGTGACTTCCAAATCACTTGGCCTTTAGCCTTGTGCTTTTATATGGTCATGAGCTTCCTCTGTGACTTCTAATATCCTTATATTTACAGAAGGGGGTGCATTATTGCAAAGGTATTTCTAGTGATCTTTTTTCTAGTGAGATGTATCCAGAATTTAGTTACCAAAAACCAAGTAAATTGTTTATACATTCTTTACTACAACCCAACTAAGCTATATTTTCTATTAATGTAATTTATTACTGTGATCAAAAGAAAAAATGTACGGAGAGCCAATCAAATATTTAGGGTGTTTCCCATAATTATTTACTTACAAACTTGTGCAGAAAAAAAGCAGCAAACATCTCGGCCAAAGGTCTTTGTCAAGGCAAATTGGGTATCTCACGGATTTTTCAGAATTCCTCCGAAATGTGTGCGAAAATTTAAAAAAAAAAAAACGAAAAATTTGAATCTTACAGTAACTTACTGTAAATGGCCCTGGGAACCTGGAACAGACAATCAGATTCTTCTGAAAGAATCGGATGTAACCAAATCCGGATTTTCCGAACCCACGTAGATTGTAATGTATCAAATTCACCAATGGCAGCTATTTTTACCCAAGCCAAACCCCTGGCACTTTGTCATGTGTTAGAGTGAGTTTAGTGGAGACCTACAGTGTAGGAGTTGGAGTCTTTTTGAGAGTTTCTGTGTGTGAATTTTAGTGTGGTGGATTGCACTTGTTGTTAAACCCCCCTCCCCCTATAAGTTTTTGGACAAATTGAGTTAAGAACTTAGAGGTCTATGGGCCCTATTTAAAAACACACGGATTGCAATGTAGCGATACAGTTCATTATCGATAATGTAAGACTGCGCGGCTGTAAATTTAACGCTGAACTTCGTAATTAACAACCAATTCTGGAGGACCAAGACTGTGGTATGGATGCCAAAACGACAGCGCCAGCCACTGCTATGTAGCCCCTCCTTATAGAGCACTTCTACTCTGGCGCTGTACGTGCCTGGTGACCATGGAATGCTTCAATCCAGGGGCAAGCGCAGGATTGTTTAAGGGGGGGCTGGGGGGATTTCTGAAGAAGCACATAGGAAGTTCATGATAGAGATGGACAGACCCAAACTTGAAACCCGAGATTTACAGTTTGAATGGCCCCAAACTATTCCGAACTTTTAATGATTATTGATTTTTGCTGATTATCGAACATTTGAATTGATGTCCCTCGGCTTTAGCGCTCCATAACGTATACAGAAAATAGACGAGGGGAGCGTTCACCTACCCCCTCTGTTAGCGGAGCTCCACGTCAGTGGCCTTTCAGCATAGTGCCCGCAGTCCTTGAAAAAATATACACTGCAGACTATGGTCTTCAAGCTTTAGGGTTT
The DNA here is from genome assembly GCA_019447015.1 of Hymenochirus boettgeri. Lineage (NCBI taxonomy): Eukaryota > Metazoa > Chordata > Amphibia > Anura > Pipidae > Hymenochirus > Hymenochirus boettgeri. Next base: position 33,585,043 of record CM033473.1, on the reverse strand, counting down.
TAACACTTCACCTTTATTGTAAGCAATTCTGATTGGATCATTAAAATATGTCAGAAAGAAACTGATTGGATACTAACCATAAGTTTCTTTTCAAATCAGATTGGTTACAACCATATGGTCTGTTCCCCAGACCATTTCGAAAACTCACTGAAAACTTAAAAGAATGGGAAGCTCGAAAAACAGTGCGATCGTGAGGAAATTTGTTTATTAAACGTTCTGGATATATGTACCTGTTTCCCCTGGACCATTTCCCAGGTCCCAGAGCCATGTACAGTAAGTTACCATTGCTTTTTTACCTTCTATTTAGGCGGATATGGGCAGATTTTTCTCACCATTGGACTTCAATTCAATGTTAATAGTAAGGTGATGCATTTTGGACTTAAAAATCCTTGTGCTACTTACTATAATGGCTCTGTGTTAAAGTGTCCCTGAAAGAAAATGATCTCTTGAGTTTTTGGTGGATAACAAACGTAACGGTAGCAAGCAGTGCCAGGCGCAAACAGCCAGAGCCACATGGTATTGTCTTGTAATAAAGAGAGGTATGGATTCAAGGGAGGAAAATGTTATTCTCCCTCTTTACAAGCACTTGGTAAGGCCTCATTTGGAATATGCAGTGCAATTTTGGAATCCTGTTACAAAAATGACATCTTTGATATGGAAAGGCTTCAAAGGCACCAAATTATTGTTGTTGTTATGGCATGTTCAAAAAAAAGATGGATGAGTTTCTGCAAACAAGGAATGTTGCAAGTTATTGTTATGATTAGAGATGTCCGAACTTCGCAAAATCCGGTCCGCTCGAGGATCCTGAATTTTCGAAAAAATTCGAAAATCCGCGAGCGGACCCGTTTAAATGAAAAATATTCTCGAATTATGAGATTTCTCGTATTTTTGAAAATTTTCGAAATTACGAATTTTCGCGATTTTCGAAAATACGAGAAAACCTCGTAATTTTGAAAATTTTAGAAAATACGTATTTACAAAAAATAAGAGACATCCGTATTTTCGAAATTTTCGAAAAAAAAACGAGAATCTCGTAATTCGAAAATTTTCGAAAATACGAGAAATCTGGGGTTCGAAGGCGGAAAATCTGGAAAAAATCCGCCGTTCGCGAACGGTATAATCCGCAGCGGATCCATTTTCGGATCCGCGAACCGGCCATCCCTAGTATTGATATATAAATTAGAGATGATCCATGGAAATTTCCGATTGCCACTTGGAGTCAGGAAGGAATTTTTTTTCCCCCTTCATAATTTGGTGGGTTTTTTTGCCTTCCCTCGGATCACAGTTAGGCAGGAAATGAGGATATTGCTAGATGGGTTGGACTGGAGGACAGTATTCTTTTTCAACCTCAAATACTATACTAACTATACGATACTATACGATACTATCCTTTTAAGAGCAGCTATCACTCTGCCTAGATATCTGGATGTCATTAGCTATTGTATTAAAATGCCATAAAATCATAACCTTTGTTTAAAGACCTGCTATATGTTTTTTTTTAGAAATATACTGAAGTCCCGCTATCTCTTTAAATTTGTGGTCCTCACTTGTGTTCTTACAGGATATGTCCACCCCCAAAACAAACTTTCCCCTGTAGCCTAAACAACCCCCAAAACCTTAACCTCACAAGTTTCTAGCTTGAATGTGCTCCCAAATGTACCAGCCTTCTTTATCTCTGCTGTCTTGCCTTGCCCTTTGCATCAGGGAAGGGGCACGACAGGCAGTGTTGCCTGGTATTGGCTGAGGCAGGGCACTGTCCTGATTGGGATTAGTGACATTACTCCCTCTAGTTCCACATACACTTTTTGAGGATGAGGATTAAATACCAATGAATCCATGTACAAATTGTATCCTAAATTGCAATAGACATCTCCCTCAGGAATACAAGGGCTGTCATAAGCTCATAAGTCAATCTATTTCCCCTTATTGGTCTGGGGTATTTCTTTTGCATACAGCATCATAACTTGATTTATAATTATCACATCATGACCCCTTTAAGTGTAGATGTGCGGCATGAGGTCATTGGATGTGGCATGTTTGGTTTTCTGTGCAGTAGATGGAATTTTAATAATTTGAATCATCAAGCATGAAAGAATAGACGCATTGCTCGGTTTCATACCACAACCTGGATTTTCACTGGCATAAAAAATAAATGCATAAACCATCTGTTTACCCAGATGAGGCCTGTGGCTGCATTGATCCACGGCTATTTGCCTTCTGTCGATCTGTGCTCGTTACTTTGATTACTTTTATTTTATTATAATCAGGTCCATGGAACTGTGGGCGTGACTCACACTGAGATGGCTTTCACGTGAGGATATGCTTGGCTTTGCCTATGAAAAATGTACCGAAAGCTGCATTAAAAGTCAGCAATGAACTCTGTATATCAGCCGACATTGGTGTCCGTACAGGAAAGTTGGTAATTAGGCATCTCTGCCGCACAATCAGCATATTTATCACAAAATGGCTCCCTTTACGGTGTATTATAAACAAGTCAAATACACAGAAACCAGAATTGCCTGGAATTCTACCAAAGTAGCTGTCAGATTGTGTTTACGTTCACCCGTAATGTAAGGTTATGGATTACTACAAGTTTAGACGCTCTTCTCTTTTGTCATAATTGACACAAAGCTTAACACAATCGTGTTTGCACGACAGTCACACAAGGGATTTCAGTGTGACATTTTCTTAAATACAGTATGCCATGTTTATTAACCACCAGTTACACCGGATAACTAGAAAATAACACAAAGACACAATGTGTTATGTCAACAATGGATGTCTATCACAAGAATATTAACCATTTCATCCTTTCATGATTAAAGGAGCACTAAAGTTAACGCTTATTCCCACCTCCCTGTGAATTAGTTTGCTCAGGGGCTTGGAACCTTATTCCCCTCCCTGTGAATAATAGTTTGTCATGGGACTTGGAACGCTTATTCCACCTCCCCTGTGAATAATAGTTTGCTCGGGGGACTTGGAACACTTATTCCAACCTCCCTGTGAATAATAGTTTGCCTCGGGGGACTTGGAACTCTTATTCCCACCCTCCCTGTGATACTAGTTTCTCCAGGGACTTGGAACGCTTATTCCCACCTCCCTGTGAATAATAGTTTGCTCAGGGGACTTGAACGCTTATTCCCACCTCCTGTGAATAATAGTTTGCTCGGGGGACTTGGAACACTTATTCCCACCTCCCTGTGAATAATAGTTTGCTCGGGGACTTGGAACGCTTATTTTCCCACCTACCTGTGATAATATTTTGCTCGGGGACTTGGAACGCTTATTCCACCCCTCCCTTTGAATAATGTTTGCTCGGGGGACTTGGAACGCTTATTCCCACCTCCCTGTGATACTGTAATAGTTTGTCAGGGACTTGGAACGCTTATTCCCACCTCCCTTTGAATAATAGTTTTCTCTGGGGCCTTTGGAACGCTTATTCCCACCTCCCTGTGAAATAGTTTCTCGGGGGACTTGGACCTTATTCCCACCTCCCTGTGAATAATAGTTTTGCTCGGGGACTTGGAACGCTATTCCCACCTCCCTGTGAATAATAGTTTGCTCAGGGGACTTGGAAACGCTTATTCCCACCTCCCTGTGAATACGGTATAGTTTGCTCAGGGACTTGGAACGCTTATTCCCACCTCCCTTTGAATAATAGTTTGCTCAGGGACTTGGAAGGAACACTTATTCCCAAACTCCCGTGAATAATAGTTGCTTCATCGGGGGACTTTGGAACACTTATCCACCTCCCTGTGCATAATAGTTTGTCGGGGGACTTGGAACGCTTATGCCCACCGTCCCTGTGAATGAATAGTTTGCTCAGGGACTTGAACCTTTATCCCACCTCCTGTGAATAATATTGCTCGGGGGACTGGAACACTATTCCCACCTCCCTGTGAATAATATTTGATCGGGTTGGCGCCCCCCGTACTATAGTTGATTGGCACTTCACATTCCCACCTCCCTGTGAATAATAGTTTGCGTCGGGGGACTTGGAGCGCTTATGCCCACCCCCAGTGAATATAGTTTGCTCGGGGATTGGGACTTGGAACGCTTTATTCCCACTCCCTGTGAAAGAAAGTTTGCTCGGGACTATGGAACCTTATTCCCACATCCCTGTGAGATATAGTTTGCTCTGGGGACTTGGAACGCTTATTCCCACCGCCCTGTGAATAATTAGTTTGCTCAGGGACGTTGGAACGCTTATTCCACACCTCCCCTGTGAATAATCGTGTTGGCTCAGGGGACTTGGAAACGCTTATTCTCACTCTCCCTGTGTAATATAGTTTGCTAAGGGGACTTGGAACGCTTCTGTCCCACCTCCCTGTGAATAATAATTGCCTCAGGGGATCTGGACGCTATTTCCACCTCACCTGTGAATAATAGTTTGCTTAGGACACTGGAACGCGGTTATTCCCAACTCCCTGTGAATAAATAGTTTGCTCAGGGGACTTGCAGCAACACGCCTATTCCCACCTCCCTTGAATAATAGTGTTTTGCATCAGGTGACTTGGAAGCTTTATTCCCACTCCCTGTGAATAATAGTTTGATTGGGGGACTGGAATGCTTATTCCCTCCCTGTGAATAATAGTTTGCTAGGGGACTTGGAACGTCTATTCACAACCTCCCTGTGAATAAATATAGTTGGCTCAGGGGTAACTTGGAACGCTTATCCACCCTCCCTTGTATATATAGGTTGGCTGGGGGGCTTGGAACGCTTATTCCCACCTCATCCTGCTGAAAAATAATAGTTTTTGCTCGGGGGACTTGGAGGAACCTTATTTCCCTACCTCCCTCGTTGATAATAGTTGTCCAGGTGGACTTGGAACGCTTATCCCACCCTCCCTGTGATAAATAGTTTGCTCAGGGGACTTGGAACGCTTACTTCCCACCTCCCTGTGATGATAATAGTTTGACTCGGGGGACTTGGACACGCTTATTCCCACTCCCTGTAAAAATCGTTTTGCTCAGGGGACTGGAACGCTTATTCCCACCTCAAGTGAAAATTAATAGTTTGTCAGGGACTTGGAACACCTTATTCCCACCGCCCACCCTGTGAATGAATAGTGTTGCTCAGGGGACACATGGAACCTTATTCCACACTCCCTGTGCATAATAGTTGCTCAGGGGACTTGGAACGCTTATTCCCACCCCTGTGAATAATTAGTTTGCTCAGGGGACTCCTTGGAACGCTTATTCCCACCTCCATGGGCACCTGACATATAGTTTGCTCAGGGGTGACTTGGAAACACTTATTCCCACCTCCGCTTGAATAAATTAGTTTGCTCGGGGGAACTTGGACGCTTATTCCCACCGTCCCTGTGAATAATGGTTTGCTCGGGGACTGAACGCTTATTCCCAACCTCCCTGTGTAAAATTAGTTTGGGCTTGGGGACTTGTGGAACACTTAATTCCCACCTCCCTGTATAATAGTTTGCTCAGGGGACTTGGTGAATGCTTTTCCCACCTCAATGTGGAATAATAGTTGTCTCAGGGGACTTGGAAGCGTTATTCCACATCCCTGTGAATTAATAGTTTGTCTCAGGTGACTTGGAACTCTTATTCCCACCTCCCTGTGAATAATAGTTTGCTAGGTGGGACTTGGACGCTATTCCCACTTCCCTGTGCAATAATAGTTTGCTCGGGGACTTGGATTTGCTCGGGGGACTTGGAAACTTATTCACACCTCCCTGTGAATAATAGTTTGCTCGGGGGACTGGAACGCTTATTCCCACCTCCTGTTGAATAATAGTTGCTCAGGGATCTTTGGAACGCTTTGCTCAGAGCAGTTTACTAAAACTGTGACTAGCGGCATGTCAACACACTTAAACCCTTGGGTCATCTGGGTATTGGTTACTTCCTGATGCTTGACCTGATTGCTGTTTATGTGGATATTGCTCCTTTACTGAACCCTAGTTCATTGGTCAAAACTCATTGTGTGTTATATCCTTTTCAGAGAAATGGTTATTAAACTTACAACACTATCATATTATATAGAGATGGCTTTTTTTCAAAGGCATCTGATATCTGCCCACCTGGCTAATAGAATCGTTGATTATTTTATGATAATATATTTCGACTATATGTATGTGGAAGAGAGAGCCACTAAATACTGGGGCCTATTGATTGAAGGACCCCCAAAACTGGGGTTTGTTACACGTGGGGAGATGGAGCCCCCACTCGTTTATAAAACTCAGTAAGGCTTGGTACACACTGACCAATATTACGTTCGCGCGCTGACCCAATAATTCAGTCGATAAACTGTATGTCAGCTGCCACGTTGTGATGAGTTGGAACCAGGATTTTTTTTTATAATGAAAGTTGATTGGACATGTCCAATGAATTTTGGAATTTTGGAAAAAGTAGACAGGCAAGATATGAAACTAAACCGCTAGTATCGTGCAAGGGCAGAACAGAAAAGCTGAGGGGGTTAAATACACAGAGGAAACCAGAGGAATAATCGGTGAGAGCAGAAGAGAGCAGGAACGGATGCAGGAAATGGAAATGGTTATTTGAATATAATAAATATCTTTAGAGAAAATAACAGCCTCTTTCCTTCCAATGCCGATGTGGAGGAGACGCAGGACGGTAAGAGCCATGCCCTGTGGGCGTCCGTCAAGCGCTGCTGAAAGCACATGAAGGCGAGAGCACGAACACCGTGCTCGCGGGAACGGAAGAGACCCGGCGTGTGAGTTTGTCAGCGGAAGCCACGCCGGAGCCGAGAGACGTCGCGGGATCTGGTCACAGGTAAGGCTTTTTGTCCACACACCCTACTTTACAAGGCACTGGTAAGGCCTCATTTGAGAATATGGCAGTGCAATTTTATGGAATCCCATATCAAAAAGGGACAATCTTGGAAATGCTGAGGCAAGTTCAGAGAGGGCACTCTTTTAAATTAATAAGGGGAATGGAGGGGCTCTGGAATATGCACGGCAGATAGACAAGTTAGGGCTTAATTAAAGCGAGAAGCACGTTTGCGTTCGGGGGCATTGATAACCTTATACAAATACATTAATGGGGGCCATACAATGAACTCTGGTGCATTGTTCACTAATAGGTCATAAGGAGACTCTGGACATCCTTTAAGTTGGGAAGAAAAGAACAGAGAAGTTTCATCTTCAGTGTTAGAAGAAAGGTGTCTTTACAGTGAGAACGATTTTGAAAACTGTGGATGTCTTCCAGCTAGATGTGGTAATGGCAAGTTCATTGAATAGCTTTAAAAAGGCCGTGATAAGTTTCTAAACGTAAGGAATATTGAGAATTACCTGGGTATTAAGCATTAGACTGGTGATCAAGGACACTTCCGATTTGCATTTGTAGGTAAGGAGGAATCCCCCCCCCCTCCCTTTTTTTTTGCGTTTTTTTTGCCTTCCTCTGGATCAATGTAGGTAGGTTTTAAAAAAATAATAATAAAAAATAAAAAAAAGGGTGAATAGGTTGACTTGATGAAAGTCGGTTATTCACCTCAATTACTATTTACCTAGAACCTCCCTATCTTAACCCACTGTTGTTTCATTTGCCGTATTTTTAGTCATCCTTAGGGGCATTTATAAACGCCAAAATAGCGCCAAAAAATTACCGCCGCACACTCGCGCGGAAATACGCTATCGCCGTTTTATAACGGCGAGCGCCATTTTCCCCGCGATATGCTATACCGCCGCGAAGGGACTTAAAATCCCTTCCCGACGCCTCTCCTAAGGGGGCGGGGCATACGCCAACCCCGCCCACCACCCCCCGCGGCGCGGCGACCACCCCGCCGCTTCCCACGCCCCTCCCAACCGTTCCCCGCTCGCGGCAATCTCGGAACGGGAGGCTAGGAGGGGCTGCCGGAAGGGGCCGCAGCAGGTGGTCGCGAACCACCCGCCGGCACCCCCTCCCCGGCAACCCCTCCAAGCCCCCCGCCCCGCCCTCCGGGGAGGGGGAAGGGAGGGAGCCCGGGAGGGGTGGAGGCTCCCTCCAGCGGGGCCCTGAGAAGGGCCTTTTGGGGCTTAGGGGTCCCGCATCTCGAACCGGGACCCCCCTCCCCGGCCCTTAAGGCCTGCGGATTAGTGCCTGGGCTACGCCTGCAGCACACGCCTGCCTATGGCCCTCGGCCTGACAGTGCCTTTGGCGGGGGTCCCGCAGCTCGAACCGGGACCCCCAGTGCGGCTCTTAAAAGAGCCCTGGGCGGCGTCTTCTTTTTCCAGTCCCGCGACACCAGCTCCGCGAGGCCGCGACCCCCGGAGACCCGCGGCAGGTACCCCCGGCGGCGCCGGGCGACCTCAACGGGGCCGATGTTGCCGGCGTCTTGATCCGACGCGACGTCTTCGGGCTGGCACACCAACCCCACTCAGGTCGCCGATGCCAGGCAGACTCAATGCGGCCGCCAGTGAGCCCGCTGGCACCGCCGCCTCAGAGCGATGTTGCCAGCCGCTTCTTTCTTCCAGCCATCTACTGCGATGGCATCTGAGTTCCGGCGGAAAGCTCCTCTTTATATAGGTTTGCAGAAATCCATAATCCGTTTCTGATTGGTCAATTTTTAATACTTGCTTTACATTAACCAATCAGATTTCTGGAAAGTTCCTGAAATCTGATTGGTTAATGTAAAGCAAGTATTAAAAATTGACCAATCAGAAACGGATTGGATTTCTGCAAACCTATATAAAGAGGAGCTTTCCGCCGCGGAACTCAGATGCCATCGCAGTAGATGGCTGAAGAAAGAAGCGGCTGGCAACATCGGTCTGCTGAGGCCGGCGGTGCCAGCGGGCTCACTGTCGGCCGCAGTGAGTCTGCCTGGCATCGGCGACCTGAGTGGGGTTGGTGTCGCCAGCCCGAAGACTCGTCGCCCAAGGGCTCTTTAGAGCCGCACACTGGGGGTCCCGGTTCGAGTCTGCGGGACCCCCGCCAAAGGCACTTGTCAGTGCCGCAGGAGCACTTGTATGCCGCAGCCCTTAAAGGCCAGGGAGGGGGTCCGTTTCGAGCTGCGGGACCCCTAAGCCCCAAAGGGCTCTTGTTAGAGCCGCAAGGGCACTTTAGTGCCGCAAGGGCCCTGTAAGGGCCGGGGAGGGGGTCCCGTTTCGAGCTGCGGGCCCTTAAGCCCACAAAGGCCTTGTCAGACCGCAAGGGCACTTGTAATGCCGCAAAGGCCCTTACAAGGGCGGGGAGGGGAGGTCCGGTCTGCTGCGGGACCCCAAGCCCCAAAGGCCCCAAAATGCCTCTCAGGGCCCCGCTGGAGGGAGCCTCCACCCCTCCCAGCGGCTCCCTCCCTTCCCTCCCCGGGAGCGGCGGGGCGAGGGGCTTGGAGGGGTTGCCGGGGAGGGGGTGGGTGGTCGCTGCTGCGGCTCCGATTAGCCCGTTCGAGACAGCGGGTAACGGGATTGGGAGGGGCTTGGGGAAGGCGGTGCGGGTGGCCGCTGCCGCCGGGGGTGTGGCGGGGTGGGTACCCCGGCGGGTGCGACCACCCGCCGCGTTGCCGCCCATCCCGCCGCGGAGGTTAGTATCGGTCTGACTTCGCCACCTTCAAGGTGGCGAAGTAAAACAGCCGATACTAGCCGAGCGAAACCAGTACCGCCGCTTTATAATAGAAGCGGCGGTAACAGGTAAGTATGCCGCAAGGTTACGCTTCGTTAACTTTTCACGGCCGTTTTTTTCAGGAAAAATGTATAAAAATACAATTCAAAGTTAAAAATCATGGCAAATTTCCATGTCATGTAAAAAAAACTTGTCAATTATCAATCTTCCAAATGCCCTGAATCAAACGGTATGCCATATGCGTGGATGTACACAGGGACATGGCCACCAACTAGCTCAAATGGGACACATGCACAAGTGTAATTACAAGAAAAAATCAAAGTGCTCTGTAATTTCAAACAGCCCCAAAACTTGGAAATGCCCCCCACAAATAAAATCCCCCACTAAATATCAATCTCCCACATGTTCTGAATCAAACGTTATGCCATATGCGTGGATGCACACAGAGACGTGGCCACCAACTAGCTCAAATGGGACGCATGCACAAATGCAATTACAAGAAAGAATCAAAGTGCTCTGTAATTTGAACAGCCTACACTTTTTCTAAGGAAACAGTCCCGAAACATGGAAATTCTCCCCACAAACTATATATTTTTGGAATCTACACACCTTCAGCTATGTTACAATGCCATGCTTTCATACATACATGAAGAATTCCAGACCCACTGATCCAAAGAAGTCCGTGTTTTTACGAGGTTTTGTGAAAAATAAAATAAGATGATTCAAGGGTTGAAATCCTACCTAAACCCTTTTGACAAGCAAAAAAACCCACTAAATGTCAATCTCCCACATATCCTGCATCAAACGGTATGCCATAAGGGTGGGTGCAAACAGAGACGGGGCCACCAACTAGCTCAAATTGGACGCATGCACAAGTCCAATTACAAGAAAAAAATCAAAGTGTTCTGTAATTTGAACAGCCTAATCAACTTGGAAATTCCCCCCACAAACTATATATTTTTGGAAGCTACACACCTTCAGCTACGTGATGGTATCATGCTTTCGTATATACATGAAGAATTCCAGGCGCTGTTATCCATAGAACTCCGTGCTTTTAGGAGATTTTGTGAAAAAATAAAATAAGAGGACTCAATGGTTGAAATCCTACCTAAACCCACTCGGCAAGTAAAAAACCCACTAAACGGCAATCTCCCACATGTCCTGAATCAAACGGTATGCAATAAGGGTGGGTGCAAACAGAGACGGGGCCACCAACTAGCTCAAATGGGATCCATGCGCAATTGCAATTACAAGAAAAAATTAAAAAACGCCACAACCCACCCCCCACCCCTATCTCCACTCCCCCTTTTAGTGGAAAACCAGTTAGTACGGAGAGTCACACAAGTTTTTGCACACTTTACTGATCCTAATAAATCAATACGGTCTTTTTTTGGTACCTCTGCAAAATTTCCTACTAAAATAGGCTTAGTTTCCCTTGAAATCCAACAAATAAATGATCTGCGTTTACTTTACCGATATCACCTGGGACATTGGGAAGCTTGGAGAAGACAAAGTTTTTTGCCTTATTTATAGTTTTAGGGTAAAAAAAAAAAAAAGGTGTGTGTATCACTTTAAGATTTTTTTTGTGTGCATTTCCCCTTTTTTTTGGGGATCATTCCCAAAGATGATCATCAAATCATCTTAGGGAATGATACCGAACTTGGAATACGGGCATAAATGCCCGTTTTCCCATTCGAAATCCGATCGGAAAAATCACTTCCCGGAAATCATTTTCCAGGAAGTGATTTTTCATTCATTGCCAAAGATCAATAATTTGGTGATCAGAAGTGATCACCAAATTTTGATCTCTGTCCCCATTTTTTTTCTAAGTCTTCGCTAAGTAGCAAAGACTTAGAAAAAAGCCTATTTGTGAATGGAACTTTGAGTTCCATTCACAAAATGTATAGAAAAGCTGGCAGCTTGACAGCTTTTCTATACTAGGTACTGCAGCATAATCTAAATGCAGTACCTCCACTAGACCACTAGGTGTCAGTCTTGCACCACTCTATGGGAAGACCCCGGTGAAGGAGGAAGTTCTGTGAGTCACCGGGGTCTCCCTTTCAGTCTTTGAAGAGCTCCTCCTCACTTCCTCCTCGTGGGACCGGCTGACTCAGGAAAAGGTAGGGATATCTCCTGATCCCCCCCTCGAATTTGCACCAAACTGAGGGGGGGTCGAGGGGGCTAGGGGGGCAGTTGAATGCTGCCCCCCGATCGGCCCTAGCAGGGGGGGAAAAATTTTTGGGAGGGGGGAAGCCACAGATCGTATATTCACGATCTGTGGCAGTTTGAGCATTCACTGCACAGATCGTGAATATACGATCTGTGGCAGGGAAAGGGTTAAAGGATAATTATAGTCTAAAATGTTCTCCCTAACCCAGGGTGAGGACCTGAATCACTAAGTCCTCACCCCCTGGCTACACTTTCTAAGTCAAGTAATACTTACCCAAAGTTTATTTCGTTCCCCTGGTCTATTTCCGCCTCACAGACAGGACAAATGGGAAGATGCACTATGCAAGAAGCACGTCTTTCCATTGGCTGGATCACGGTCTGGAAGGCGGAGCTACACCAGGGGAACAAAGGAAACTTTAAAACTTGGGGTTTGTATTATTGACTTAGAAAGTGCACCCAAGGGTGAGGAGTTAGTGATTCAGGTCCACACCCTGGGTACATTAGGTAGTGTGAATAGGAGAGGATCGGGAAAGGTGAGTCCAATTGTCCTTTAATTTGATCTGCTGTGTGTGATCTCTCGGAGTGCTCCAACTTTCAGTTTTGGAGGTTTTTCTTCCTGGGATGGGTCTGGCGGCTGCACCCTGACCACTATTTAAAAGTGGTGAGCTGTGTTTTTTCTATTGTCGGTACATTCGTTGGAGTTGGTCATATATGTATATACTCTTTGTGGTTCTTCTGAGAACTGGGTCTGGGGCCTACCACCCCGGACCATACTTATATTTAAGTGAGTGCATTTTGCAACACAGCCACTTGCTTGAATCGGATTTGTATATAATTTATAATCCATCTTTCCTTTTTATATATTCATGCTGTTTGTTAAATGTTGTAGTACAATCATTATTGCTCTTCAAACCAAGCTAAAGTAAAAAGTCGACTTCAAAACAGGGCACATTTTTCTTTAAGGACCTAACTCCAATGCATTCCTCCTGTTAAGTGAAATTCCACGTTGTTATTTTGATTTAGCTATGAAACGGGGAATAGAAAATAATAAAAAAAAAACTTGACTGAATTTAGTCTGATGTTTAAATCCTTCACGGTACGTTGTTCCAAGAACTAATCCTTCAGAAAGCATCTGAGAATAACACAGGAAGCTTTCGTGCTCTTAAAATATTCATCGCTCTTTTCTGTAATCCCGTATGGCAGAAAACTCAGAGCAGATACTGTACGGCTTCTGCACGAAAGGCTGAAACGCATTTCGCCTCAGTAGGAAGCATGGAAAAATGAGTGGATGAGGTGATAACAAGCAATGCTTTCTTGGAACTTACAGTGATGTAATGGCCGAAGAATTGGCAGTTATGTGTAGTAAATGAAAGACTGTGCTTTGGATAAGGCAGCCAGATACAAGTCAACTGTACAATCTCCCAGTCCTGCTTTAAATAAAGGTCACACTACTGCTGGCAGAGGGGAGAAAAAGGAAAATGCTATTTTAATGCTAGAGTTGAACACAGATGGGTTATCTGACAATGCGCTTTATTTGAACATCATCTGCTGACAAAGCTCCGTGGCCATGAAATGTTGTATAGCTAATTCCTATGTTTAAGGATATTTTTAGATAAAAGCATCTGTGCTGTGGAATGTTATCGGTCTATGGTGAGTAGCACCAAATGGGGGCAGACCAAGTGACCATGGGGACATTCCACCAACACATATATATATATATGTATATATATAATGTGTAAGGCTTCTCCCGCACTCTGTTCAATAGACATCCACCGGCGTGCTCCGGTAACCGTTAACAAATATAATAAAAATCCAAAGCACTGTTGATTAAAGAGTTGCCTAATCCGTGGAGTGCTTTGGATTTTTATTATATATGTATATATGTATATATATATATCCCTTAGAATCTTAACTCCTATGCACGTACTGCATCTTTTTATATCAGACAAGCTATAGATATTCTATACATGTATAGTGTATGTGTTGTTTTCTCATTCTGTCTACAGTTACTAACCTCATGCCTGGGCTACAATGTTTCAAGGGAGCCTTTGACCAGAAAGCACTTCAGCAGTTTTTAGAAAATGACAGCTGCCTGGATGGAAAACTAAAACCAAAAAAAAAAAAAAATAAACTCTCCTAAAAGCACGTTATTACATGTATTTCTAACCAGATATTTAATGATACGTATTGCCCGTGTTCTCTCCCTTTCTGGCAGAGGTAGCTGCCATCTCCTCTTGGTTAGTAAACCTTTTATAAGCTTGAGCATGTGCAGAGGAGGCAGCAGGGGAAACGGCAGTCAATCATTGGCTGTGATGTTAGTGTGGTTGTGATCACAGCCTTGATTGACTACATGGAGGTATCATGGAGGGGTAGAAAACTATAATGATTTAAGGGATTGGGAAAGGTAAGTATATGTTTTTGTTCCAGCTCTTTAATATCCAACCTCAGGGACCATTAATGTAATATTTCTAAAAGCAAAAATGTAAACACAAAAAAAGGCAAATACTAAACCTGTAATAATATATAATTATACGTTTTTCCATTGTTCCCACAATGCATTAAAAATTTGAGATCCATTTCAGTATTTTCCCATGATAAAGCAATAACCTTCCTTCCCCCCAAGCTACATATATTAAACTCCTATCGTCCCTTCTAAGAACAGGATTTACATCACATGCATTTCTAATTTCTTCTACATTTTTCTGTTGAGTTAAACAATGTCACATATGCAGCCTTGCAGGTCCGAATACTTTGCACCATATGTATTAGATTAAGCTGACAACCTTAAAAAGTGTATACACATTTTTGGCTGTCTGATGCAATCTCTAAAATATGCATTTATTTAAAGTTAAAGATTCCAAGGCTAGTTCTAGGCATGATGAATACAATGTATGGGCAGTATTACAAATTAACTCCCTGGTAGCTAGTTATTGATCCTTTGTAGTATTGGATACACCCGATTAGAAGGGCTTATCCATGGAACTAGAGTCATGGAACTGGAGTTATGGAACGCCAAATTTGTTCTGCAGGGGAGGGTCTTGTGTGTTCTAGGGGTGTGGCTCAGGGACATGGTTAAGCAGGGCTGAAATAGGCCCTGTCCAGGCACCCAGGCACCAGTGTTTAAAGGTAAGGCCATCCCATTGGCAAAGGGATTTTAGATTTGATTTCAGCAGAAGTCTAGTCAATAATCAATCAAGGCAGTACAAAGTATGAGGACATCTGTCCCCTGCCATTGACTCATCTATCCCCTTCTGCCCCCCAATGGGCGAACTTACTTAATCGATAAAATATCCAATGGTCTAGCTACTGGGAAGAGGTCATAAGGAATAGATTTTATGCAGATTCAATCAAAGTGATCAAATCTTTCAAATAGCCAGCTTCAAGAGCAACTGTAGCCTCAAAACAAAAAAGCCTTTGGGGCATATTTATAAAGGTTCGTTAACTTTTCGCGGCCGTTTTCGCGGACATTAACGCGGATATCATCCCCATAAACGCGGGTTTACCGCGATTTATAAAAGTCCGAAAACGGCCGCGAAAAGTTAACGAAGCGTTAACCTTTCGCGGTGATACTTACCTGTTACCGCCGCTTCTATTTATAAAGCGGCGGTACTGGTTTCGCTCGGCAAGTATCGGGTGTTTTACTTCGCCACTGAAGGTGGCGAAGTCAGCCGATACTAACCTCCCGCGGCGGGGATGGGCAGGCAACCCGCGGCGGGTGGTCGCACCGCTCCGGGAGACACGCCCACCCCGCCCACCACCCCGCGGCCGCTTCCCAGGAGCCCCTCCCAACCCGTTCCCGCTCGCGGCAATCTCGGAACGGGAGGCTAGGAGGGGCTGCCGGGAAGGGGCCGCAGCAGGTGGTCGCGACCACCGCCGGCACCCCCTCCCCGGCAACCCTCCAAGCCCTCGCCCCGCCGCTCCCGGGGAGGGGAAGGGAGGAGCCGTGGGAGGGGTGGAGGCTCCCTCCGGGGGCCCTGAGAAGGGCCTTTTGGGGCTTAGGGGGTCCCGCAGCTCGAACGGGACCTCCCCTCCCCAGCCCTTGTAAGGGCCTTTGCGGCATTTACAAGTGCCCTTGCGGCTCTGACAAGTGCCTTTGTGGCTTAAGGGTTCCGCAGCTCGAACCGGGACCCCCCTCCCCGGCCCTATCAGGGCCTTTGCGGACTTACAAGTGCCCTGCGGCTAACAAGAGCCTTTGGGGCTTAGGGGTCCGCAGCTCAACTGGGACCCCCTCCCTGGCCCTTGTAAGGGCCATTGCGGCATGACAGGCTCTTGCGGCACTGACAAGTGCCTTTGGCGGGGGTCCCGCAGCTCGAACCGGGCCCCCAGTGTGCGGCTCTTAAAAAGAGCCCTTGGGCGACGTCTTTGGGCTTTTGACACCAACCCCACTCAGGTCGCCGATGCCAGGCAGACTCACTGCGGCCGACAGTGAGCCGCTGGCACCGCCGGCCTCAGCGGACCGATGTTGCCAGCCGCTTCTTTCTTCAGCCATCTATTGCGATGGCATCTGAGTTCCGCGGCGGAAAGCTCCTCTTTATATAGGTTTGCAGAAATCCATAATCCGTTTCTGATTGGTCAATTTTTAATACATTGCTTTACATTAAACCAATCAGATTTCAGAACTTTCCAGAAATCTGATTGGTTAATGTAAAGCAAGTATTAAAAAATTGACCAATCAGAAACGGATTATGGATTTCTGCAAACCTATATAAGAGGAGCTTTCCGCCGCGGAAACTCAGATGCCATCGCAGTAGATGGCTGGAAGAAAGAAGCGGCTGGCAACATCGGCTCCGCTGAGGCCGGCGGTGCCAGCGGGCTCACTGGCGGCCGCAGTGAGTCTGCCTGGCATCGGGACCTGAGTGGGGTTGGTGTGGCCAGCCCGAAGACGTCGCGTCGGATCAAGACGCCGGCAACATCGGCCTCGTTGGGGTCGCTGGCGCCCGCCGGGGGTACCTCTCGGGGGTCGGCGGCCTCGGCGGAGCGGTGTCGCCGGGACTGGAAGAAAGGAGACGCCGCCCAAGGGCTCTTTTAAGAGCCGCACTGGGGGGTCCCGGTTCGAGCTGCGGGACCCCCGCCAAAGGCAATTGTCAGTGCCGCAAGGGCCCTTATAAGGGCCGGGGAGGGGGGTCCCGGTTTGAGCTGCGGGACCCCTAAGCCCCAAAAGGCCCTTCTCAGGGCCCGCTGGAGGGAGCCTCAACCCTCCCAGCGGCTCCCTCCCTTCCCCCCCCCGGGAGCGGCCGGGGCGGGGGGCTTGGAGGGGTTGCCGGGGAGGGGGTGCGCGGCGGGTGGTCGCGACCACCTGCTGCGGCCTCTTCCCGGCAGCCCCTCCTAGCCTCCCGTTCCGAAATTGCCGCGAGCGGGGAACGGGTTGGGAGGGGCTGCTGGGAAGCGGCGGCGGGTGGTCGCCGCCACCGCTGCGGGGTGTGTGGGCGGGGTTGGCGTATGCCCCGCCCCCTTAGGAGAGGCGTCGGGAAGGGATTTTAAGTCCCTTCGCGGCGATACTGTATAGGGGGCTTAAATTTACCGCAGCACATCGCGGCCGCGATACATATCGTGGGAATGGCGCTCGCCGTTATAAATACGGCGATAGCGCTATTTTCGCGGCCGAGATGTGTGGCGGTAATTTTTTGGCGCTATTTTCGGTGCTTTATAAATATGCCCCTTTGTCTTATTTTGTCAAGACAAAATATGGCAAATTAGTACTTTGTGTGTTGTAAACAAGATTTATTATGAAAGGGGTGTGAATTTTATCACATGATGGGTGATGGGTCTGATACAACGTATGAGTTTGCCCGTGCTATAAATCTGCAGCAACCAATCAGATATAATCTAACTGCAGTAACCCAGTAAAAATGCTTAAGCTAGGTACACACAGTACCGTGGCTGCTTTTCCGAATGTGTGCACGGCTGGCGAACATTTGGGTAGAGTGCCAAGGGAAACACACAGTCCCGAGCATTCTCCCTATGCTGTGTATATACTGTGTATAGGGGGAACACTCGGGACTGTGTGTAGCCCGATCTTGCAGATCCTGTCTGTCATTTTTCAAAAATCTTTGCTCCGGTGACCTCTTACTAGGATGTCCCAAAAGATGTCAATAAATGTATTAATACTGTACCACCCCAAATATAGAGCTGATTAATCATATTGGTCTCCTGTCTATCTAATCTATCTATCTATCTATCTATCTATCTGTCTGTCTGTCTGTCTGTCTGTCTGTCTGTCTGTCTGTCTGCCAGTCTGTCTCTATCTATCTATCTATCTATCATCTATCTATCGTGGTATTCCAAGGTTTTTGGTAGTATAAATGCACAGATACCAGTGAGAGGGGGAGAGATGCAAGCCAGATCTGCTGCAGGAGTGTGTCCTGCAGGGTGAAAGTGTCTGACACAGCAGCAGCCCCCCTCCCCCACCCACTACCAGCAGTGTCAGGAAGATATGTTAATGAGCTGTATATTGTCGGGCTGTGAAGGTTCTTTATTATGTAAATTAATGTATCCAGTGTCGGCTGGATTACAAGTGGGCAGTGACTAAGAGAGGGGGGCCAGTTAGGAGCAGTTACTAAACATTGAAAATTCAACAAAGCAGGCACAGACACACAAGTAACATCATTTTACTACCCTAACATTGTACTTTCAGGTTATACAAAGTTGTTTGATTGAGTTAAGTGACCCTTTAAACAGTGACCCTTTAAACAGCCCGTGTACAAACTGGATGCCGTACCTAGGTTGGCTACATTGGCGTCTCTGAAACCAGACATGCTCACTGACACACCAACCTCTCACTAATGACAGACGTTTACTTTTCCCCGAATATTAAAATTCATGACTTTCACCAGCTGCTGATTCATTAAAACAGGAAAGGGAAGAGAGATCTCATCATCTCTATTTTAAGCAGTGCAATGACCACATTATAAAACAGAATGGCACATCTGTTGGGAGCAAGAAAATCCCTGGCAAGTGTGTGTAATAGAAACAATTCTACTAGCAATGAAATATTTATTTGATGCACCTAAGAATTCTGTTATTACATTCTGTTATTCTGTTCTATTAACTACTAAATGTACCTTTAAAGTACGACTAAAAATAACTTTTATACTAAACCGATTCCCCAACTAAAGGGGAACTTAACTGCTATATTTACACTTTTACCTTTGCACTTCAGACAGTGACTTAATTTGTGCTTTCAACAGAATTTTTAGGTGTGTTACTTTAAAAAAGGTCACATAAAACTGAAATGTAATTAAACTGAATGGTTTACACACAGGAAACACATTTATGTAGAATACCGTGTTATAAAGCCACAGACAAAAGGTTAGACAAAGGAAATGACAGAGGGAGAGATTACTAAATGCGATAAAGCCCCTTTGTTAATAAAGCAACTGAAAGTAGAATTGTATACAGAGTTTATTCAGTCATTTAGAAATCACAGTGATACATTAGATGGAACTTAAATCATGGATAAAGTAACCCATTAATACATGTCTGAAGAAGAAACCCATGGGTTGAGTTACCCATTAACTCACATGTTTATTCCTTTTGTCAAGTTTAAAAATAACATTGTGCAGGTCACAAAACAGTTGTCTCCAAACCAATGAAAATGTATGTTGGGCTGAATGGTAAGGTCATGATTAGAAATGGCCGAAACACGCCAGACCTCTTTACAGGTCCTAATGCACTTAGGGGCATATTTATAAAGGTTCGTTAACTTTTCGCGGCCGTTTTCGCGGACATTAACGCATAAATCGCGTTTACCGCGATTTATAAAAGTCCGAAAACGGCCGCGAAAAGTTAACGAAGCGTTAACCTTTCGCGGCGATACTTACCTGTTACCGCCGCTTCTATTTATAAAGCGGCGGTACTGGTTTCGCTCGGCTAGTATCGGCTGTTTTACTTCGCCACCTTGAAGGTGGCGAAGTCAGCCGATACTAACCTCCCGCGGCGGGGATGGGCAGGCAACCCGTGGCGGGTGGTCGCACCCGCCCCGGGAGACACGCCCACCCCGCCCACACCCCCCCGCGGCGGCAGCGGCGACCACCCGCCGCCGCTTCCCAGCAGCCCCTCCCAACCCGTTAAAACCCCCTCCCCTGCAACCCCTCCAACCCCCCGCCCCGGCCGCTCCCGGGGAGGGATGGAGGAGCCCTGGGGGGTGGGAGGCTCCCTCTCCCCAAAAAAGACATTCATATACAGTACCCACCAAGACATTCATATACAGTACTCACAAAGACATTCATATACAGTGCCCACCAAGAAAGACATTCATATACAGTACTCACCAAGAAAGAAATTCATATACAGTACTCACCAAGAAAGACATTCATATACAGTACCCACCAAGAAGAAAGACATTCATATAAGTACCCACCAAGAAAGACCTTCACATACAGTACCCACCAAAAAAGACATTGATAAAATTACCCACCAAGAAAGACATTCATATATACAGTACCCACCAAGATATTCATATACAGTACCCACCAAGAAAGACATTCCTATACATTACCCACCAAGAAAGACATTCATATACAGTACTTACCAAGAAAGACATTCATATACAGTACCCACCAAGAAAGACATTTAGATACATAGTACACACCAAGAAAGATATTCATATACAATACTCACCAAGAAAGCCATTCACATACAGTACCCACCAAGAAAGACATTCACATACAGTACCCACCAAGAAAGACATTCATATACAGTACCCACCAAGAAAAACATTCATATACAGTACTTACCAAGAAAGAAATTCACATACAGTACCCACCAAGAAAGACATTCACATACAGTACCCACCAAGAAAGACATTCATATACAGTACTTACCAAGAAAAACATTCATATACAGTGCTCACCAAGACATTGATATACAGTACTCACCAAGACATACATATACAGTACCCACCAAGAAAGCCATTCATAAACAGTACTTACCAAGAAAGACATTCATAAACAGTACTTAGCAAGAAAGACATTCATATGCAGTACTCACCAAGACATTCATATACAGTACTCACCAAGACATTCATATACAGTACCCACCAAGAAAGACATTCATATAAGTACCCACCAAGAAAGACATTCATAGAAGTACCCACCAAGAAAGACATTCATATACAATATTCACCAAGACATTCATATGCGGTACCCACCAAGATATTCATATACAGTACCCACCAAGATATTCATATACAGTACCCACAAAGAAAGAAATTCATGTACAGTACCCACCAAGAAAGAAATTTATATAAGTACCCACTAAGAAAGATATACATATACATTACCCACCAAGAAATACATTCATATGAGTACTCACCAAGGCATTCATATACAGTACTCACCAAGAAAGATATTCATATACAATACTCACCAAGAAAGACATTCATATACAGTACCCACCAAGAAAGAAATTCACATACAGTACCCACCAAGAAAGACATTCATATACAGTACTTACCAAGAAAAACATTCATATACAGTACTCACCAAGACATTGATATACAGTACTCACCAAGACATACATATACAGTACCCACCAAGAAAGTACCTACCAAAAAAGTAATTGAGATACTCATTATACAACTAGAAAGACATTAAGATACCTAGTACCTACCAAAAAAGACATTGAGATACTCATTATACAACTAGAAAGACATTCAGATACCTAGTACCTACCAAAAAAGACATTGAGATACTCATTATACAACTAGAAAGACATTCAGATACCTAGTACCTACCAAAAAAGACATTGAGATACTCATTATACAACTAGAAAGACATTCAGATACCTAGTACCATACCAAAAAAGACATTGAGTATACTCATTATACAACTAGAAAGACATTCAGATACCTAGTACCTACCAAAAAAGACATTGAGATACTCATTATACACTAAAAGACATTAGATACCTATTACCTACCAAAAAAGACATTGAGATCTCATATACAACTAGAAAGACATTCAGATACCTAGTACCTACCAAAAAAGACATTGAGATACTCATTATACAACTAGAAAGACATTAAGATACCTAGTACCTACCAAAAAAGACATTGAGATACTCATTATACAACTAGAAAGACATTCAGATACCTAGTACCTACCAAAAAAGACATTGGATACTCATTATACAACTAGAAAGACATTAAGATACCTAGTACCTACCAAAAAAAATTTGAGATACTCATTATACAACTAGAAAGACATTCAGATACCTAGTACCTACAAAAAAACTTGAGATACTCATTATACAACTAGAAAGACATTCAGATACCTAGTACCTACCAAAAAAGACATTGAGATACTCATTATAAACAACTAGAAGACATAAGATACCTAGTACCTCCAAAAAAGACATGAGATACTCATTACAACTAGAAGACATTCAGATACCTAGTACCTACCAAAAAAACATTGAGATACTCATTTAACAACTAGAAAGACATTCAGATACCTAGTACCTACCAAAAAAGACATTGAGATACTCATTATACAACTAGAAAGACATTCAGATACCTAGTACCTACAAAAGACATTGAGATACTCATTATACAACTAGAAAGACATTAAGATACCTAGTACCTACCAAAAAAGACATTGAGATACTCATTATACAAACTAGAAAGACATTCAGATACCTAGTACCTACCAAAAAAGACATTGAGATACTCATTATACAACTAGAAAGACATTCAGATACCTAGTACCTACCAAAAAAGACATTGAGATACTCATTATACAACTAGAAAGACATTCAGATACCTAGTACCACCACAAAAAGACATTGAGATACTCATTATACAACTAGAAAGACATTCAGATACCTAGTACCTACCAAAAAAGACATTGAGATACTCATTATACAACTAGAAAGACATTCAGATACCTAGTACCTACCAAAAAGAATTGAGATACTCATTATACAACTAGAAAAGACATTCAGATACCTAGTACCTACCAAAAAAGACATGAGATACTCATTATACAACTAGAAGACATTCAGATACCTAGTACCTACCAAAGACATTGAGATACTCATTATACAACTAAAGACATTCAGATACCTATACCTACCAAAAAAACATTGAGATACTCATTATACAACTAAAAGACATTCAGATACCTAGTACCTACCAAAAAAGACATTGATACTCATTATACAACTAGAAAGACATTAAGATACCTAGTACCTACCAAAAAAGACATTGAGATACTCATTATACAACTAGAAAGACATTAAGATACCTAGTACCTACCAAAAAAGACATTGAGATACTCATTATACAACTAGAAAGACATTCAGATACCTAGTACCTACCAAAAAAGACATTGAGATACTCATTATACAACTAGAAAGACATTAAGATACCTAGTACCCTACCAAAAAAGACATTGAGATACTCTTATACAACTAGAAAGACATTAAGATACCAGTACCTACCAAAAAGACATTGAGATACTCATTATACAAACTAGAAAGACATTCAGATACCTAGTACCTACCAAAAAGACATTGAGATACTCATTATACAACTAGAAAGACATTCAGATACCTAGTACCTACCAAAAAAAGACATTGAGATACTCATTATACAACTAGAAAGACATTCAATACCTAGTACCTACCAAAAAAGAAGACATTGAGATCTCATTATACAACTAGAAAGACTTAAGATACCTAGTACCTACAAAAAAGACATTGAGATACTCATAGTACAAACTAGAAAGACATTCAGATACCTAGTACCTACCAAAAAAGACATTGAGATACTCATTATACAACTAGAAAGACATTAAGATACCTAGGACGTACCTAAAAAAGACATTGGGGCATATTTATAAAGGTTCGTTAACTTTTCGCGGCCGTTTTCGCGGCCATTAACGCATAAATCGCGTTTACCGCGATTTATAAAAGCCGAAAACGGCCGCGAAAAGTTAACGAAGCGTTAACCTTTCGCGCCGATACTTACCTGTTACCGCCGCTTCTATTTATAAAGCGGCGGTACTGGTTTCGCTCGGGTAGTATCGGCTGTTTACTTCGCCACCTTGAAGGGGCGAAGTCAGCCGATACTAACTCTCTCCCGCGGCGGGGATGGGCAGGCAACCCGTGGCGGGTGGTCGCACCCGCCCGGGAGACACGCCCACCCCGCCCACACCCCCGGCGGGCGCGGCGACCACCCGCCGCCACACCCTTCCCAGCAGCCCCTCCCAACCCGTTCCCCGTTCGCGGCAATCTCGGAACGGGAGGCTAGGAGGGGGCTGCCGGGAAGGGCCGCAGCAGGTGGTCCGACCACCCCGCGCACCCCCTCCCGGCGCAACCCGTCCAGGCCCCCCGCGCCGCCGGCCGCGGTCCGGGAGGGGACGGAGGGAGCCGCTGGGGTGGAGGCTCCCTCCAGCGGGGCCCTGAGAAGGGCCTTTTGGGGGCTTAGGGGGTCCCCGCAGCTCGAACCGGGACCCCCCTCCCCGGCCCTTATAAGGGCCCGCGCACTTACAAGTGCCCTTGCGGCTCTGACAAGAGCCTTTTGGGGCTTAAGGGGTCCCGCAGCTCGAACGGGACCCCCCCTCCCCCGGCCCTTATAAGGCCCTTGCGGCACTGACAAGTGCCCTTGCGGCTCGTAAAAGAGCCCTTTGGGGCTTAGGGGTCCCGCAGCTCGAAACAGGACCCCCTCCCGGCCCTTGTAAGGGCCCTTGCGGCACTTACAGTGCCCTTGCGGCACTTACAATGCCCTTGCGGCATAAGTGCCTTTGGCGGGGTCCCGCAGCTCGGAACCGGGACCCCCAGTGTGCGGCTCTTACAAGAGCCCTTGGGCGACGTCTTCGGGCTGGCGACACCAACCCCACTCAGGTCGCCGTGGCGGGTTTTCGGACTAGCGGACCTTCGCACTCGCATGGTACGTTCGCCTAGTAATCATGGTATCTGGCCGCAGTCCTTACTATGAATGCTATCATGGAAGTTCCATGGGGTATACTAGTCGCCTACCCCATTTTGTGTATGATTAATAGAGTGCTTACATTTTCCCCCTATACGCTGCCTCCCCTTATTCCTGTAATTGATTAGCTGTGGTCCTCATCTGCTCTGACCCCACGTAATAGAGATGCGTCTCCGTCTCCTCTGTGCCCCCCGTGCCCTTCAGGTCGTGTTTCTCAGGTGCCAACTTACTTTAATGCCACTTGTCGCCACTCTTCCACTCCGTAGCCCGACGTTTTTCGGTCCGCGGCGGTCTTCCCATCCACCGTCGTATTCTGCCCCGAGTAGTCCTTTTGTATCCGCCCCTGTTCGCACGGTTGAACAATGTGGGGCTGACGTGACAGAGTGGGCTCAGCCGTTCCACTTCATCCTGCCGCTAATCTGCACTCACGCGTGCTACTGCGTCCCTCTTCGTCCCTAGTACCTGGTGACCCCCAGGGTGTTATCGACAGGTCCCGACCCATCCTCTGTCGATGTTCTCTCCCTGGTAGGCTGGCATTTCTGTCTGTCGTGCCACCCTGTTACTCGCCTTTTTATCGTTATCCCCAGATTACGGGGGTACCCCTTGCTTTCCACATCGTCCTATCGCATGTCTAGCTTCAGCTTTCTGAATGTAACTCTCACCATGATTTATATACCGTTATCCCTTGGTATGTAAGTATACAGTGGTATCGGCGTAACCTTTCTTCCTTTCATGATCGCAAGAGTATTATTCTCGCGGTGCGCCCTGGGCTGGTAGCGGTTTGTCCTAAGTACCTGGGTACGGAGAGCAGTACCCCCTTTATACTGTAAGGACTAGCCTGGATGAGCGAAAGAGAGACCACTTGTATGACGTGTTGGACCTCCGTCCACGGGAGATCGCGTCGCCTTCTAATAACTGTACTCCCTATACACGACCCAAGGAGGTGCTCGCGTCCCCGGCTTGTGCTACGCTATCCTCTATCATAATAGCCAGATGGTAGCTAAGACGGTAACGCCTTGAGAGAATGTTTAGAATACCCTGGTCTTCGCCCGTACCATCCTCGTGCTACTTGTAAAATTGATGCAATGGATAAGGAGTACTCCTCTTAAACTAATGCTAAGTTGATACATGGATAGACGATAGAGTACCTCGTTTATAATGTAATGTAGCGAATGGTAATGTGCTGTACCGTATTCTAAGTAGTATATACAATGGCTCTGGACTTAATGCTCACTAGACGCTACTCTGTATGATAGGGCTAATAACCGCGTATATAGCCGCACGGCTTTTTCTTTATAGCGTACCCTTAGGTAATGTCATATATGAAGGCGTTAGAGTAGGTAGTGTACCCTTATACTTATATATACAACGGTTGCAGTTCAAATAGTAGCCGTACTCCCTTTATCAATGTAATACTACATGGATCATCGTCGTGAGTCCTATGTGTAATAGTAGCTATGACACTGGTATTAAGCTTAGCCGCTTATATGTAGATTATACGGTATCTATAGCGTTGACCTTCTTGGTATATGTATTACACGGTTTTATATAAGCGTACCCATTTGACTATGTGCCTGTAATATTACTCATCGTGGTTTTTTTTTGACCTATAGCGTACCCTTTGATAAGTCTAGTAGGTCTTACACGTGCAATATAGCAGTACACTAATGCTATATAATGAAGTATTATAGTCATTGTATAAGCAGTGACATAGATGTAGCACCGGCATTTCATGTATTTGCTTAAATCGTCCATGGTATAGTGCAGTCACCGTCTACTATAATGTAGAATATATTATGTAGTATAGCGTTAACACCTTTATAATGTAAATATGCCCATACTCAATGTTATAGCCGTACCGTTATAGTATAATAGTCAAGTGTTTACATAAGGTATAGCAGTATCCATTAAAGAGCTAATGGAATGGAGTACTAGTGGTTGTAGCTACCTTCATAATGTTATATACATGGTACGAGACGCTGATCCTTCATTTAATATGTGAAATGCATGAGTAAACCTAATACGGGCTATGGTAGCGATACACTTTGTCATGCCGTATTGTACTAGGCGTGAGGAGGAACTCTTAGGGAGTACTTACGATGATGAATTGATCCCGCTATAACCTGTAATTAGTAGAACGCTACCTCTTGGATTATCTGGCTTATATATATCATAAGCTGATCATTTCTACCGGCCTTTCCTTTTTTATAGCGCTAGTTTACACCCTTCATAATGTAAGATACATCCGGCAGCCATAGTCACGGTGACCCTTAGTCATGTAATACCATGCGTATATTATTATAGGTACCCTTATTTAACGGGCCGTATATAGCATGGTCACTACAGGCACCAGCTCCACGCCTACCATGCAGATACCATATCCATAGGAGTATAGCGTTCCCTTGATCAGTTGTGAGATATAAAGCGGTGTCCGTCGCCCTCATAGAGATGTATAACTACACTCTTAGTGTCAGTATAGGATGTGCCTTTCTAGCTAATGCGTAATGCAATACACAAGTATATGAACGTAGCGCGTTGTATTCTTATGTGCTGAGATTCACAGCAGTGCGAAGTATCCGCGGTACCCTATACATGTAACTATAACATGGCGCACAGGTCATAGCAGTGACACTCTTGTATAGTGTTATATACTTATGGGCCCTATACTGCGTACCCTTTCAGTCAATGAATATATGTACGACATGGAGTAGCGTGTCCCTTATAATGTAAGTTGACCTGCCGCTTCATAACGTACCCTGGTTTAAAGTCGCATACTCAGAAGTATCATCACTCGCAAGTAAAGCGTACCAGCTGTGGAGGGAAGTCTAGTGTCTAGTCACCTCAGGCTAAGCCGCCACCTCTCTTTACATGTACACCGTCATACAAGGGAGTGAGCGTCAACCTTGGTATGAAGTGCACTAATATCACAGAGATTCAAAGCGTACCTTTAGTGATTAGTAAGATATCCTAGGTGTATAGGTAACCTGTATATAGTTATTAGGGTACCTAGCGATAATAGCATGTACCATTTATAATGTAGAATCTATAGGCCCATCGCGAGTATAGGTGACGCCCGTTTGTCAATGTTCAGTATAATGGATTCTAGCTACCTCCGGTATTGTGCAGTAAGTGTCAAATACATATGGAATAATAGCTGTCACCCTTCATGATAATGCATAGGTTACATCGGTACAGCGTTACCCTTTACCTACCCATGCCTTGTCTAGCATGAGTATGCATCCCGGCGTCATCTAACGCACTAGCGTAAAACAGCTTTACTCCGGTCATGATACCGGACTGGATAGGTTACCCTTTATTAGGATTCTGTACTATAAGGCGACGGTTCTACTCCGTTTTTAGTATACTTAACCGGGGAGGGGGTGCGCGGCGGGTGGTCGCGACCACCTGCTGCGGCCCCTTCCCGGCAGCCCCTCCTAGCCTCCCGTTCCGAGATTGCCGCGAGCGGGGAACGGGTTGGGAGGGGCTGCTGGGAAGCGGCGACGGGTGGTCGCCGCCGCGGGGGGTGTGGGCGGGGTGGGCGTATGCCCCGCCCCCTTAGGAGCGGCGTCGGGAAGGGATTTTAAGTCCCTTCGCGGCGATACTATACAGTATCGCCGCGAAGGGGCTTAAAATTACCGCAGCACATCGCGGCCGCGATAGGTATCGCGGGAATAGCGCTCACCATTATAAATACGGCGATAGTGCTATTTTCACGGCCGCGATGTGCGGCGGTAATTTTTTTGCGCTAACATCGTTTCTTTATAAATACGTCCCTTAGTCTCTATGCGCATAGAATCCAGAGTTAGTCGGGACCTGTTAGAAGACACGGTGGAGGAGTGAGAGACTGGGTAAGTTGCTTAACTTCATTCCCGGCTCCTGAATGTTTTATTGAAGAACAGGAGCGAAGACACAGCTTCTTTTAAGGAAACCCACACAAACCCAAAGAGAATGTACAAATTCTATATAAATGTAGCCTAGGAACATTAATCAGGTAATTAAATATGTCAGAGTCATTGCATATTAACACCAGATTACAATGTTAATCTGCAATGTAATATTCAACAACTTTCTCACATATTTACAAACCAAAAAAAGAGGTCGACATCCCCAGCACAATGCCCTCTCCCTCTTACCAGTACTGTAAATGTCTTTACCCAGTGGGTGGGTGGGAGGAGACTATTCTCTGATAACTGGTATGGCTTTATTATATGAAAATACCAACGTTTAGCAGCTACATTTTAGGAACTCATTGAATTATTAAGTGGATTAAATACTGTTTAAGAGAGTGTTACATGGGCAACTAATTAATTCCCCCCTCCCCCCAGGCCTAGAGTTTGCATGTAAACTGTTATGTAGAACCCTGACCAACCTTGCAGGTGCATAATCAGTTTAAGGTTATAATAAGCATTATACCGGTTTTTCCTGTTCCAAGTGACTCTGTTGGGTTTTAATGTTCTTGGCTTTATATGCATATTGTCAACATTACTCCTCAGCTCAAACTTTAATCAACCGTAGATTAGGAAAGTAGCCACAGTTAAGGCTCGTACACATGCTTGATTTACGAGCGAGAAACGACCCCTAACTGACATTTTTAAGAATTTAAAAAACGACCCCAGAATACCAACATTTTTAAGAATTTTCTAGGGACACCTTTTCAAAGTCACACACAAATGCAAAATGCATTTTGGTCACGCCCCTAAACAAGCCACCCCCCTTTAGATCACGCCCATTTAAATAATGCCGATTACTCTTTTTTTTTTATCTTGACGCAAATGATTATCACACAGTGAGATAAGTAACCACAGGTACAGGTTTTCTACAGATAAAAAAGGGACAGTCAGTAAAGGTCCCATACAGTGAGGACAGTAAAGTAACTATACAGTGAGGACAGGAAAGGTCCCATACAGTGAGGACAGTAAAGTAACTATACAATGAGGACAGTAAAGGTCCCATACAGTGAGGACAGTAAAGTAACTATACAGTGAGGACAGTAAAGGTCCCATACAGTGAGGACAGTAAAGTAACTATACAGTGAGGACAGTAAAGGTCCCATACAGTGAGGACAGTAAAGGTCCCATACAGTGAGGACAGTAAAGTAACTGTACAATGAGGACAGTAAAGGTCCCATACAGTGAAGACAGTAAAGTAACTATACAGTGAGGACAGTAAAGGCCCCATACAGTGAGAACAGTAAAGGCCCCATACAGTGAGAACTGTAAAGGTCCCATACAGTGAAGACAGTAAAGGTCCCATACAGTGAGAACAGTAAAGGTCCCATACAGTGAACACAGTAAAGCAACTATACAATGAGGACAGTAAAGGTCCATTACAGTGAGGACAGTAAAGGTCCCATACAGTGAAAACTAACTGTAAATGCCCCATACAGTGAGAACAGTAAAGGCCCCATACAGTGAAGACAGTAAAGGTCCCATACAGTGAGAACTAACTGTAAATGCCCCATACAGTGAGAACAGTAAATGCCCCATACAGTGAGAACAGGAAAGTCACATTACAGTGAAGACAGTAAAGGTCCCATACAGTGAGAACAGTAAAGGCCCCATACAGTGAGAACAGTAAAGGTCCCATACAGTGAAGACAGTAAAGTAACTATACAATGAGGACAGTAAAGGTCCCATACAGTGAAGACAATAAAGTAACTATACAATGAGGACAGTAAAGTTCCCATACAGTGAGAACTAACTGTAAAGGTCGCCACCTTGAGGATGGCGAAAATGGAGGAGATTACAGGGGGCTGGGAGGGGATGCCAGGAAAGGATCGTCGCCAATCAGATTTCAGAAAGATGTGGCTGGCAACATCGGCTCAGCTGAGGCCAGCGGGCTAACTGGTGGCCGCAGTGAGCCTGTCTGGCATCGGCGACCTCAGTGGGGTTGGTGTCGCCAGCCCGAAGACGTCGTGACAGATCAAGACGCCGGCAACTTCGGCCTCGTCGGGGGTCGGCGGCCTCAGCGGAGCTGGTGTCGCGGGGGCTGGAAGAAAGAAGATGCCGCCAAAGGCCTCTTTTAAGAGCTGCTCACTGGGGGTCCCGGTTCGAGCTGCGGGACCCCCGTCAAAGGCACTTGTAAGTGCCGCAAAGGCCATTATAAGGGCTGGGGACGGGGGTCCCAGTTCGAGCTGCGGGACCCCTTAAGCCCCAAAGGCCCTTCTCAGGGCTGTAAGGGCACTGATAGGCCTGGGGAAGGGGGTCCCGGTCTGAGCTGCAGGACCCCTAAGCCCCAAAGGGCTCTTGTCAGAGCCGCAAGGCACTTGTAAGTGCTGCAAAGGCCCTGATAGGGCCAGGGAGGGGGGTCCCGGCTCGAGCTGCTTTTCAGCGCCCCCGCTGGAGGGTCCCTCCACCCCCCCAGCGGGCCCTTCCCTCCCCCTCCCCGTGAGAGTACAGGGCAGGGGCTCGGAAGGGTTGCTTGGAAGGGGTTGCGGCGGGTGGTCGCATCCGCTGCAGGGACGTACCACCCCGCCGCGCCCCTCTGAGGAATGCGGCCACCCGCGGCAATCCTTTCCCGGCATCCCCTCTCAGCCCCCTGCTCCGGGATTCACGGCGATATTGTACTTAGCGCGATGCGCTAAGTGCAGTATCGCCACAAAGATGGTTAAATTTACCGCCGCACATCACGCCCACAAAACATTTCGCCGCGATGCTGCTCGCCATTATAAATATGGCGATATCGGTATTTTTTCCGTGGCGATGTGCTGCGGTAATTTTCCACCGCTTTTATCGGCCAGTTATAAATATGGCCCTTAGAGTTACGATCGGATCCTCGATCCAGCACCACAGATAGAATTTCAGTCAACTGTTCCGGTTTGCCCAGATCTCCGGACTTTTCCCGGGACTTTAGGATAGCGGGACTGCTACCTAAAATCCGGGACTATTGGCTACTATGCATTAAGAGTTGTGATAGACTGGACCACTGGAACATGGAGCCTAACTTTATAAACCTCACAGATCCTTTTTCTATTTCCTTCAGGGGACCAGACACCCTAACTGACTACCAGTACAACAAACACAGATCTGGTTTTGGTAAAAGTGCCTGATTGGATTTTAAGGGCATGTCCAATCTTAAAACAAAAACTGGTGACTTGTCCGCAACCCCAACTGCTATTTCTACCAGTTTGTTACATGTATTTGTAACCAAGATAAGTTCTATTCCTTTCGGACAAAGGTCACTATCTACCTCACTCTGCTCAAAGAGCTTTTTATTTACTAGAGCATGTGCAGAGGTAGCAGCAGGTGATACAGCAGTCAATCATTGGGTGTGATGTCAGTAGTCACAACCTTGATTGACTGCATGTAGGGAGGGGCCAGAACAGAGACAATAATTATCCTTAAATATCTAGTTAGTAATGCAGGTAATAAAGTGCAAAATATATCAGTTGGGGCTCAGGGGAAGGTTGTTTTAAGGGCGAACATGCCCTTTATAGGATAAAAGTGTCTCTGTATAGTTCAACTGTCTGGTCAGACAGACAGCCTTTAGCCATCTAGACTTATCCTTTACTATTCGTACATAAGGCAAAATTCTAACAGAATAAAACCTATTTATTCTGGATCAAAATATTATACAGTAATACTATTTGCCTTTTTCTTAGTTATTCCTTGGGGTATACCGAAGCAAATTACGGAGCTCTTGCCAAAGCAGTTCTGCAGTAACTTTAAATGTAGCCTCTTCCAAACCTTAGCACAGGAAGATACAAAGTAGCCAATAAGACAACTCCTTTCCAGGATGAACAGAGCATGCCTGACCCACTGTTTAAGGGATATAGGGGGTCATAAAGTAAAAATGCTACTTATTTCACATACTGTAAGTGTACATTTGGTTAGAAATTGAGACATGGAATATAAAGCTTTAATTATGAAGAAATGACCAATATTTCTCTTTACCAATTTTCTAAATATTTTACACTTTTTTCCTGATGGCCTTCTTTACCTTTATATGATGTTCTCTGCATGCAGTTTGGCAAAGTGGCACAGCAGTGAGTAGAGATGGACGAACTTCCTAAAGTTTGATTTGTTTTACAACTTCAAATCTTTAGAAGTTTGGAATTTGAAAATGAACCCATTAAAGTCAAAAATGGATAAATAGTTTCAAAAGTTTAGATTAAATACAGTTAAAATAGCAATGGTATATAAATGGCTCTAGCACCTGGGAAATGGTGTGGGGAACATGTAAATATCACCAAAACTTGTTTAAGCACTACCTTTCACCACAATCGGGCAATTGTCGGGTTTCCACATGCTACATTCGAGGGTTATGGCCAATTCGAGGGTTACCGAATGATACATTCGAGGGTTAGAGAAATTGAAGTCTACATTCGACGGTTACTGAAATCGAAGGCATACATTTTGGGGGGGAGGGAACGTTTAACTACACAGGGGTAGATAGAGAAGTTAGGGATCTGGGGGCTAGTAACACAACGGAGGGAGGAGAAGGAGGAGGGGGGAGCATAGAGGATAAGGAGGCATGTACGACCATGTATGGAAGTAAATCAATTGATAATCTAAAATGTATGTTTACAAATGCAAGGAGTCTGGCTGGAAAAACCGGCGAACTTGAAATAATAGCGTTAAAGGAAAGGTATGATGTAATTGGTATAGCAGAATCATGGCTAAATGATTCACACGACTGGACAGTAAATATTGAAGGGTACTCCTTATTTAGACATGACCGAGTTAATAAGAAAGGAGGAGGAGTATGTATGTATGTTAAACAGGAATTGAAGCCAAATTTAAAAGATGGAATAGATGGGGGAGCAAACGATGCGGCAGAAACATTATGGGTGGAACTGTGTACAGGAAGCAAGAAGGTAGGTAAATTAATTGTTGGAGTGTGTTATAAGCCGCCAAATGCCGGGGAAGAGGTGGAAATGAATCTCCATATGCAGTTGGCAAAGGCTGCTGGTATGGGGCATGTTCTGGTTATGGGGGATTTTAACTACCCTGAAATAGATTGGAGTAATGGAACTGCCAGCACCTCAAAAGGTATAAAGTTCTTAAATTTCCTATATGAGCATTTTCTTTCACAGATGGTAGAAGTTCCTACTAGAAAGAATGCGTTGTTGGATCTGGTGATATCTAATAACCCAGAGCTCATTTTGGAGATGAAGGTAATGGGAAGCTTAGGGAATAGTGACCATGATATAGTGTCATTTAATATAGGTTGCAGAAAACTAAAGTGCACTGGCTTAACAAAAACTTTTAACTTTAGGAAAGCTAATTTTAAGCTTTAAAAGGAATCGCTCCTGCTCATAGACTGGGGGGAACTGTTTCTAGGTAAAGATACTGAGCAGATGTGGACCACTTTTAAAGGGATATTAAAACTATACACATTTCCAATTGGTACCTTTAGGAAACAAGTGTAAAAAAATTAGGTCCACTCCTGCATGGCTTAATGCTCAGGTAAAAAGGGGAATGAAAAAAGAAAAGGGCTTTTTAAATTTTGAAAGCAGAAGGCACAGAACAGGCTTACAGGGACTTCAAAAGTGTATAAAGATTGCAAGAAAGCAATTAAACTAGCTAAAATAGAAATGAAACACGGATTGCCGAACAAAGCAAGTCCAACCCCCAAGATGTTTTTAAGTATATAAATGGTAAAAATGAGACTGAATATGGGACCATTAAACAATGGAGCTGAGGTGGTTGTAGAGGATGCCGAAAGCTAATCTGCTAAACCGTTTTTTCAACATCGGTTTTTACTGTTGAGAATCCTTACAGTAGGGATTGTAACAATGTGCAGGGAGGAAATGAAGAGTTTTACATGGATAATACAGAGGATATGGTACGGAATCATTAGACAAAGTTAATATCAATAAAGCGCCAGGACCATGGATTGCATCCTAGGATTTTAAAAGAGCTTAGTTTCAGTTCTAGCAAGACCACTGTGTCTCATCTTTTTTCAGATTCGCTTTTGTCTGGGATGTGCCACCTGGATCTTGAAAAAAAGCCAATGTAATACCCAATATTCAAAAAAGGTAGTCGTTACAGCCTGGTAACTATAGACCTGTAAGCCTAACATCATGGTAGGGAAGGTGATGGAAACTTTTGTTAAGGATCATATCCTTGACTTTGTCTCCAGAGATATCTTATTAGTAGTAGTACAGCATGGATTTATGAGAATAGATCATGCCCACAAATTTTTTAATTGGTTTTTATGAAGAATGAGTAAGACGTTAGATTCAGCAGAGCTGTGGATGTGGTATAATTTGGATTTTGCAAAGCCTTTGATACTGTGCCACA
Source organism: Hymenochirus boettgeri (assembly GCA_019447015.1). Taxonomy (NCBI): domain Eukaryota; kingdom Metazoa; phylum Chordata; class Amphibia; order Anura; family Pipidae; genus Hymenochirus; species Hymenochirus boettgeri. The sequence goes on along the minus strand of CM033473.1, from coordinate 33,550,189 downwards.
TGGCGACTACCATGTATAAACTGGAGGACTGTTGGCCTTGAAGAAAACATTTGTTCATGGATAGAGAACTGGTTTATTGGACCGCAAACGAGAAGTGGTGGTTAATGGAGGCTACATCTATGTGGGCTAAAGTTCTAAGAGCGGAGTTTCCTCAGGGTTCTGTACTGGGGCCGCTTCTGTTTAATCTGTTTATAAATGACTTAGAAGGGGGCATTGAGCAAGGTCTCTGTGTTTGCTGATGACACTAATTATGCAGAGCTTTGTGAAACTTCCACATGATGTGCAAGTGCTGCAAGCAGACCTAGATAATTATCAAAAATGGTGCAGCAGAATGGCAGATGAGATTCAATTTTGATAAATGTAAGGTGATGCATTGGGATTTAAAATAATCCTGTGCCACCTACACCATAAATAACTCCTGTGTTAAGTGCATCTGAAATGGAAAAAGATTTGGGGGTTCTGGTAGATAACAGACATTAGCTGTACAACAATTGCCACTGGGAGTGGTAGCAACAGCTAGAGCTAGCAAGATATTGTCTTGTATAACAGAGGGGAATGGAATCAAGAGAGAAAAATATTATTCCCTCCTCTTGACAAGCACTGGTAAGGCCACATTTGGAATATGCTGTGCATTTTTGGAATCCCATATACAAAAGGGGGACATCTTATGAAAGTGGGGGTGAGAAGATTCATAGAACGGCAACTCAATTATAAGGGGAATGGAGGGTCTTGAAATATGCAGGCAGTAGACAAGTTAGGGCTGTTTCATTAGAAGCGGCGGTTGCGTTGGGGACATGATAACCTTATCAAATATATTATGATGGCCCATACAGTGAACTCTCTGGTGCATTGTTACTAAAGGTCATATCAAGGACTCGTGGACATCCTTTAAGGTTGGAAGAAAAGAAGTTTCATCGTCAAGTTAGGAGAAGGTTTCTTTACAGTGGAGAACGGTGAAACTGTGGAACTGTCTCCACAGCGGTGGTATTGCAAGTTTGCATGAATAACTTTAAAAAAGTGCCTGGATAAGTTTTCTAAAACTAAAAATGCTGACGATTACTGGTATTATATGCATATAGGGATCTGGTTGGTCCAGGGATACTTTCCGATTGCCGTTTGGAGTCAGTGAGGAATTTTTTCCCCCCTTTTTTCAGCTGGGGTTTTTTGCCTTCCCCTCTGGATCAAACTGTTAGGTAGGGTTAAACAAAAAATAATAAATAAAAAAAAAGTGTAATGATTTGGACGTGTGTGACGAATGTCTTTAATTCAACCTTAATTACTATGTTACTATGTTACGTAGAAGGCTACATTCCAGGGTTACTGAAATCGAAGCTACATTCCAGGGTTACTGAAATCGAAGGCTAACCTTCCAAGGGTTACTGAAATCGAGATGGCTAATCCGGGTTTCTGAAATCGAAGGCTACATTCCACGGGTACTGAAATCGAATGGCTACATTTCCAGGTTACTGAAATCGAAGGCTAATTCCAGGGTTACTGAATACGATGGCTACGCTTTCCAGGGTTTTACTGAAATCGAAGGCTACTTCCAGGGTTACTGAAATCGAGGCTGACTTCGAGGGCTATCTGAAATCGATGGATATATTTCGAGGGTTACCGAAATCTAATGATACATTCGAGGTTTACCAAAATTCAGAGGCTCCATTCGAGGGTTAATGAATGATGATACATTCGGAGGGTTACCGAAATTGAAGGATACATACATTCACCAAGGGGTACTGATTGAAATTCGATAAATAACAAAAAATAACGTCCACAAGTTCGAAAGAAATTAATGTATTTTGGTATAGGTTCAGAAGACTTTGAGTATCTTCGTACAAACTATTAAGTTTCGGGTCAAGCTCAGGTTTCGGTGTTCGCTCCATCTCTAGCAGTGAGTAGAAGGCATTGCTAGTGGAAACTTTATATTAGGGTTTAACCCCCACATATAACCAAACTTACACAGGTATATAAAATCTACTGCCAAAAAAACCACACTTACTATGGCCATTGGAAACCGAATCCACCTTAATGGCTATAAATCTAGAAAATACTAAATATCTTATCACTCGCTGTCACACTCAGGCAGGAATAATACCAATAATACAACAATACAGAATACAATTATGATATTAGCTAGCGGACAGATTTCGTACTTAGCTCTCTGTTTGAGTACTAGGAAATCGTGTTGTATTTAATTAGATCAACTGGACTTGAAGTTTAGTTCTTGAAGACATTTCGCTAGTCATACCTCTGCTTTTCAATTCAAGAATGACTTGTACAAGAATCTGTGGAATTATGTACCCCTGGAAATCTCAATTAGCATATTCACACCAGGTGTTAAGGGTGTGATGGATAGTGGCTAAGAGTGTTATAGGAATGCCCAGGGTAAGGGTGTCAAAACAGCATTTGGTATGGCAGACGTTGGTGTCGAACCCCCCCACCTCTATTTAGGCTTGGTTACTCTTATGTTCACATAAATGGCCTCCTTTTTTTGACACCTCTCTTGAACCATCACGTTCCTATTGCCAATAGTTATCATTACAATCCTTCAAAGGTGTGTCCCTTTATCCTAAGATGTCAGTACACGGCTGAGTCCTGACCCGAGGAATTGGCTCTTCTGTGCTGGGCCATACGTTGATGTTTAGTGCTGTTTGGTCTCTCCGCCCACAACAAATCAGAGCATTCTTCACTCACTGCACTGCTGTATATGCATGTTGGCTTTTCTCTTGTGTTTCGGTATTGGGTATAAGGTAACCACAGAGTGAGGCAGAACAACTTCGCCTTAAGGTATCTGCACCTTAGCCATGCTAAGACTCCTTCATTCATCGACCTGACCACACAGGAAAGAAGAGCCTTAACAACCTCACAGAAGATTCCAGTATCACTATCTATCACCGGCAGAACAAAGTCAGAAGATGCACAGTTGGTACTCAACACCTCAGACTTACCATGAAGAGTGAACCATGCTCCTGGCCGATACAACACTATGTGGGTTAACAAGGAATCCCACAGCCATTACAGAAAGGGTCATAGCTTACTACACACTTCAAAAGTGATAAAGCCTGTTAGGTACATCCATGCATATATGGACCTCATAGAAAGGGGCACCACTAAACCTATAGTCAGCAGCTCCAACTCTGGTAAACATATCAGGTGGCAAAATCCTAGGCCCAACATCTTAGAGGACCATGGTGGGAATTCTCTAAGCATTACAAACTCCAGAACTCTCAGGTATTTCATTCACCGACAGAAAATTAAAGAGAATGTACCGGTGCAGAATGAAATTCTATGGTGTGCCTATGATGTGACATCTCGTCTTCACCTGTATAACCACCCAAGGAGGGCTGTTTGACATGGTGCGAAACCGCTAGGCCCAGATAGCACTCTTACCAGCAGAACTGATCTCAACCCAGACAGGTGTGTTCCTTACGGACTTGTGCTGAATCCCACCCCTATTTCAATACATGGATAGTTCTATAACAAACCACGGATATGCTGATGGGATCCTCCAATTTTCACCCATTGTTGTGCCACCTTTACATGAGATGTAGAAAACAGGCACTTAATATACCTTTATAGGCATAGCACCAAGCCACGGTTTCAGAGTATGGATGACACACTGGGTTAAAATCCCCATAAGGAAGTAACAAGCTTCCAGAACACGTTTATGTCGGTAGAAACAAAATATCAAATTTACAAGGGTTAAGATACAAAACAACAAACTGGCTTTCTTGGACTGCTTGGTAGAAGTTAAGGAATGGTACACTGGAAGTAGATGGTTTACCAAAGAAACCAACAACACACAGTCAGTATTTTATGTTTGACCTCCCACCCTCCCATAGATCACAGCTGGGTGTCATCAGAACCCCTGCAACACGAAGCTGAGGAACATCCGCACTAATTCCAGGGTTACTGAAATCGAAGGCTACATTCCAGGGTTACTGAAATCGAAGGCTACATTCCAGGGTTACTGAAATCGAAGGCTAAATTCCAGGGTTACTGAAATCGAAGGCTACGTTCCAGGGTTACTGAAATCGAAGGCTACATTCCAGGGTTACTGAAATCGAAGGCTACATTCGAGGGCTACTGAAATCGATGGATATATTCGAGGGTTACCGAAATCTAATGATACATTCGAGGGTTACCAAAATCGAAGGCTACATTCGAGGGTTAATGAAATTGATGGATACATTCGAGGGTTACCGAAATTGAAGGATACATACATACACAAGGGGTACTGATTTGAAATTCGATAAATAACAAAAATAAGTCCACAAGTTCGAAAGAAATTATGTAGTTTGTATAGTTCAGAAGACTTTGAGTTCGTACAAACTATTAAAGTTCGGGTCAAGCTCAGGTTCGGGTTCGGTCCATCTCTAGCAGTGAGTAGAAGCATTGCTAGTGGGAAACTTTATTTAGGGTTTAACCCCCACATATACCACTTACCAGGTATATAAAATACTGCCAAAACCCACTTACTAATGGCCATGGAAACCGATATCAGCCTTAATGGCTATAAATCTAGAATAATACTAAATATCTGTATCACTCGCTGTCACACTCAGGCAGGAATAATACCAGATAATACAACAAATACAGAATACAATTATTATGATATGTAGCTAAGAGGACAGGATTCTTACTTAGCTCTGTTTGAGTACTAGGAGAATCTGTTGTATTTAATTAGATCAACTGGACTTGAAGTTTAGTTCTTGAAGACATTTCGCTAGTCATCCGACTGGCTTTCTCAATTCAGAATGACTTGTACAAGAATCTGTGGCAATTATGTACCCTGGAAAATCTCAATTAGCATATCACAGCCAGGTGTTAAGGGTGTGATTGGATAGTGGCTAAGAGGTGTTATAGGAATGCCCAGGGTAAGGTGTCAAAACAGCATTGTACATGGCAGACAGTTGGTGTCGAACCCCCCCACCTCTATTTAGGCTTGGTTCCTTTATTTTCACATAAATGGCCTCCTTGACACCTCTCTTGAACCAGTCACGTTCCTTTGCCAATACGTTATCATTACAATCTTCAAAGGTGTGTCCTTTATCCTTAAGATGCAGGTACACGGCTGAGTCCTGACCCGAGGAATTGGCTCTTCTGTGCTGGGCCATACGTTGATGTAGTTGCTGTTTGGTCTCCCCCACATACAAATCAGAGCATTCTTCACTGCACTGCACTGCGTATATGATGTTGCTTTTCTTGTGTTTCGGTATTGGGTATAAGGTACCACAGAGTGAGGCAGAACAACTTCGCCTTAAGGTATCTGCAGCCTTAGCCAGTGCTAAGACTCCTTCATCCGACCTGACCACACAGGAAAGAAGAGCCTTAACATACCTCAAGAAAGATTCCAGTATCACTATTCTACCGGCAGACAAGGGAAGATGCACAGTGGTACTCAACACCTCAGACTACCATGATAAGGTGACCATGCTCCTGGCCGATAACAACACATATGTGGCTTTAACAAGGAATCCCACCAGCCATTACAAGAAAAGGGTCATAGACTTACTACAACAGCTTCAAAAGGATAAAGCCTGGTGAGGTACATCCATGCATATATGGACTCATAAGAAAGGGGCACCACTAAGACCTATAGTCAGCAGCATCAACTCTGTAACATACCAGGTGGCAAAATACCTAGCCAACATCTTAGGACCATTGGTGGGAATTTCTAAGCATTACATCCAGAACTCTCAGGATTTCACCAACAAGATTAAAGATATAGTACTCGGTGCAGAAGAAACTATGGTGTCCTATGATGTGACATCTCTCTTCACCTGTATAACCACCAAGGAGGCTGTTGACATGGTGAGAAAACGGCTAGGCCAAGATAGCACTCTTACCAGCAGAACTGATCTCAACCCAGAACAGGTGTGTTCCTTACTGGACTTGTGCCTGAATCCCACCTATTTCAAATACAGGGATAAGTTCTATAAACAAAACCACGGATATGCTATGGGATCTCCATTTTCACCCATTGTGGCCAACCTTTACATGAAGGAGGTAGAAAAACAGGCACTTAATACCTTTAAGGGCATAGCACCAAGCCACTGGTTCAGATATGTGGATGACACCTGGGTTAAAATCCACCAGAAGGAAGTACAAGCTTTCACAGAACACGTTTATGCGGTAGACCAAAATATCAAATTTACAAGGGAAGATACAAAACAACAAACTGGCTTTCTTGGACTGCTTGGTAGAAGTTAAGGAAAATGGTAAACTGGAAGTAGAGGTTTACAGAAAACCAACACACACAGATCAGTATTTGATGTTTGACTCCCACCTCCCATTAGATCACAAGCTGGGTGTCATCAGAACCCTGCAACACAGAGCTGAGAACATCCGCACTAGCACAGAGGCGAAGGCTAAAGAAAAAAAACATCTCAGAGGAGCCCTTAAAACTTGTGGATATCCAGACTGGGCCTTTGTCAAAAGAAGTAGAAGGAAAGAAAAGAACACGAATACCAACAGTGAAGGGGAAAAGCAAGACAGGAGAAAGAACATGGTCATCCCATATGTAGCAGGGGTCTCCGAGAAATTAAGAAGAATTTTCAAAAACACCATATCCCTGTCTGCTTTAAACCGAACAACACACTGAGGCAGCAATTGGTACATCCGAAAGACCCAATACCGAAACACAAGAAAAGCGACATCATATACGCAGTGCAGTGCAGTGAAGAATGCTCTGATTTGTATGTGGAGGAGACCAAACAGCAACTGCATCAATGTATGGCCCAACACAGAAGAGCCTATTCCTCGGGTCAGGACTCAGCCGTGTACCTGCATCTTAAGGATAAAGGACATACCTTTGAAGATTGTAATGTTAACATATTGGCAATGGAACGTGACTGGTTCAAGAGAGGTGTTAAGGAGGCCATTTATGTGAAAATAAAGAAACCAAGCCTAAATAGAGGTGGGGGGGTTCGACACCAACTGCCATGTACAATGCTGTTTTGACACCTTACTCTGGGCGTTCCTATAACACCTCTTAGCCACTATCCAATCACGCCCTTAACACTTGGCTGTGATATGCTAATTGGAATTTTCCAGGGTACATAATTGCCACAGATTCTTGTACAAGTAATTCTGTATTGAGAGACCCAGTCGGATGACTAGCGAAACGTCTTCAAGAACTAAACTTCAAGTCCAGTTGATTTAATTGAATACAACAGATATACCATGACCTGGATGAATGAGAACCTTCACAAGCACTAGGACCATCAGCTTAACGATTATATAGAATATCGTTTAATAAAAGAAAAACAAAAACGGTACAATAGGGTTAACAAAAATAGTTAATAAACAGACATAAAAACAAGCAACGGTAAAATAAAGGAATAAAAGTTGAAAATACTTATATCATGGTCAATGTCCAAGTCCTTAAAAGAATAAGTCCATTTGATGATAAAAGAGTTCCTTGGATCCTAAAAGGTAACTCACTGTAATCCACTTTGATGTTCCATAAGATGTAAATCATGAGCTTCATTCTATTGTTATGTGTCTCCTTATCTACCCCTGACACAGGGTGGTACCCCGGCTTCCTCAGCCAATCACTTAAAAGTGTAGGTCAGGGTAAAACTTTATTACCCTCAGTATGGGCCACTCAAAAAACTAAAAATTTTTGTCAATACCCATATCTTGGAAAATAAACACCTTACATTTTTTATACCCTAATATTACTGACCCTCATTTACAAATCTAACGAGACCAAACATGACACACCTACAATATGTACATGTGCCCTAAGAAGTGCCTTTTGGTGTATAGGGGGTCCCACAGCTCGAACCGGGACCCCCCTTCCCTGGCCCTTGGAAGGGCCTTTGCAGCACTTAGAAGTGCCTTTGCGGCCATTGGAAGGGCCTTTTGGGGCTTAGGGGGTCCTCCAACTCGAGCCGGGACCCTCTCTCCCCGGCCCTTATAAGGGCCTTTGCGACACTAACAAGTGCCCCGGGGAGGGGGGTCCTTGTTGGGGGCCCTGCAGCTCGAACCAGGACCCCCTGTTAGCTCTTACAAGAGCCCTTGGGCGTGTCTTCTTTCTTCACAGCCAGTGACACCAAGTCCTCTGACCCCACTGGCACCGGCGGCTTCAACAGAGCCAGGTGTCGAGGGCGGGTTGGGCGTGCCCCCCCCCCACGTGGAGGGTGCTACCACCTGCGGCGCAATCCTTTCCCAGCAGCCCCTTCGCCGCGATAATATACTAAGCGCATTGCGCTAAATACATTATAACTCCAAAGAGAGCTCAAATTACTGTAAAACTAAAGTCTTAGCCCACATTGACAGTTTTAGCCCACATTGAAAATTGTACCCTCATTGAGAGTCTAAGCCCACATTAAGAGTTTAGCCTACATTGAGAATTTTAGCCCACTAACATGGCCTCTTGTGTTCTTAAATTGAATTGCAATGTTAAATATGGAAGGAAGGGACAGGAAAACCCTGAGTATTTAGGTCTGCTGGGCATTAGGAAGTGGTTACAGCAGCATTAGCATGGAGGTGAACTATATTCCATCACCAGATTGTCCAGTTTCTCCCCCTTTGAAGGCATTCCTGTAAGTAACTTTGCTCATAAGTATAAATATATATTTATATAGCAGTTAGTTGACAATAATGTTATATGAAAGGGTGTTTCCACCTCAAAATCAAAATTTTGCTGTCCTGTAGGGGAACCCCTCCAACCCTAAACGCTAGGGTTTTCAAGGGCATGTCCAGTGAAAAAATAACTTTAGCTAAAAATGTAGAGGACCCCCCAAACCTAGGTTTCACATTAATAATAGTTGCCAAATATTCCCCTGAGGCGACTTACCTGCCCCGGTCCCTCGCTGCTCCTCCTCTGCTCTGCGGCTGACAGCCCCTCCACTTCCTGCACTTCACGGCTGTCAAGCAATTGGGCGTGACTTCACGTTGTGCCTTTACTGACAGCTGCAATGAGGAAGTGGAGCGGCTGTCAGCAGCAGAGCAGGGGAGGAGATGTGAGGGACTGGGTCAGGGGAATATTTGGCAACTATTAATAATGCAAAACCTAGGGTTGGGGGGTCCTCTACATTTCTAGCTAAAGTTTTTTACTGGACATGCCCTTTAACTTTAAAAAGTGAACAGAAACAGACCTACCTTTGTTCCCTCGGCCTCTGTCTCTACTGCTACTTCTGGGAACAGTAGAGCCGGACTGGCAGCCGCGTCTGTAATTGGCTAAGAGAAAGGGTAAGGCCACACTGCAACGTGCTCCCATGTGCACGCTAAGGTTTGCAATTGTGTGCACATTCCCAGTGTGTGAAAGCGCGTTGCAGTGTGTGCTCAGTTGCGATTGCGCAATGTTTCACAATCGGACTGCATGCGATTGTGCAAAAAATGTGGATCGCATGCGCTCAGATTAACGGATCGCACACGCAGCACACAGTCGCACACCAGTTTGGCCACATCAATTGGGCCGCACTAGTGTGGGCTTTTAAAGAGTGATAGGATGGTAATCGCGATCGGATCACAATTAAAAGCGCATCTGTGTGGCCTAGCCCTAAGAGAGCCGAGGGAATGGGGCCAGGTAAGTCTATTTCTGGACACTTTTGAAAGTTAAAACCATGGTGTTTAGGGTCCCTACACTACAGCAAAGGGAGGGAGGCAAGTGGGAGAGCTCTCCTGTGCATGGTCCTCCCGAAGGACGGGGAAGGGGCATATAACAGATGACACGCACACAGCTCCAACGCTTCACTTTTCTGTATTTTTAATAGGCACTGCAGAAGAACCATAAGGAGCAGTGGAGTAAAGTAAGGATTTTTTGAACACTACACAGTGCGGCCAGCAGCGGGTCAAATGGGGGTGGACATGACCTTCAATGTTATTAAATATGTGCAAATGTGTTATCTTATGCAACTACCTTAAAGAGATACTATTGATGGCAGATACTCGAATTTGTGTTGGTTCTCTATCTGCATAAGTGCTGATTATTCTTTATATTTATTTCTATTTCAGTTTCACAACATTTCTGTAGTAAACACTTTAAACATCATTCGATTCGATTTCGGGAGTTATTATGCTGGATAATTGGATAGGACGTGGATCATTGGACATTCAGTGAGGCCTATACACTCACATTGAATGTTTTACCTGTTGTATTCAGTTAGTTCAACTGGACTTAGGCTGGGTACACATGGAGGGACTATTTGTCGGCTGGGAAAAATGTAACATAGTTACATAGTTACATAGTAATTAAGGTTAAATAAAGACATACGTCCATCAAGTCCAACCTATTCACCCTCTTTATATATTTTTTTTTTTTTAACCCTACCTAACAGTTGATCCAGAGGAAGGCAAAAAACCCCAGCTAAAAAGGGGGAAAAAATTCCTTCCTGACTCCAAACGGCAATCGGAAAGTATCCCTGGATCAACCAGATCTATATGCATTAATACCAGTAATTCTCAATATTTTTTAGTTTTAGAAACTTATCCAGGCCTTTTTTAAAGCTATTCAATGAACCTGCCATTACCACATCTGCTGGAAGACAGTTCCACAGTTTCACCGTTCTCACTGTAAAGAAACCTCTCCTAACCTGAAGATGAAACTTCTTTTCTTCCAACCTTAGAGGATGTCCACGTGTCCTCTGATATGACCTATTAGTGAACAATGCACCAGAGATTTCATTGTATGGCCCATTAATATATTTGTATAAGGTTATCATGTCCCCACGCAAACGTAGCTTCTCCAATGTAAACAGCCCTAACTTGTCTAATCTGCCTGCATATTCAAGCCCCACCATTCCCCTTATTAATTTAGTTGCCCTTCTCTGAACTGCCTCAATTTCCAAGATGTCCCTTTTGTATATGGGATTCCAAAACTGCACCGCATATTCCAATGAGGCCTTACCAGTGCCTTGTAAAGAGGGAGAATAATATTTTTCTCTCTTGAATCTATTCCTCTTTTATACAAGACAATATCTTGTAGCTCTAGCCGTTGCTACCTGGCATTGTTTGCTATGGCTAGAGATGTCCGCGCGAGGATCCGCGGATTTTCGAAAAAATCTGAAAATTCGAAAATCCGCGAGCGGACCCGTTAAAACGTATTAAAATGAAAGTTCGGCAAAATCCGCATTAAAAGTGGTCTAAATAGCCTTGGTAACGTACACTTAACCACTCAGGGACCTGGGTAATGGCCTTAGAAGCACGTATAAATGACAACAATACCTAAAAAGTACAGTCCGCTAGCGTGACTTTAAAAAATTTTTCGAAAATACGAGGATCCGTAAAAACGAAGATTTCCGTAAAAACGAGGCTTTCTGTAACTATGATAGCTGCATTGGCTAATTTGGATCATGTGGCTTGCTCCGTCTTGAAAATTTACACGAATTACTGTTTTTACGAGTATTCTCGTAATTACGAGAATACTCGTAATTACGTGAATCCTCGTAATTACGAGGATCTTCGGTTTTTCTGGATCCCGCAAGTATCGTAGATCCTGTAATTACGTGAATCCTCGTAATTACGAGGATCTTCGTTTTTCTGGATCCCGCAAGTATCGTAGATCCTCGTAATTACGGAGATACTCGGATTTTCGAAAATTTCCGTAAAAAAAAAAAAATCCGCAGTTCGGAAGTTTGGAAGTCCGTAAAGTCCGGAATAATCCGCCGTTCGTGGACGGGAGAAATCCGCGGCGGATCCGGGTTCGGGTCCGCGAACCGGCCATCTCTAGCTATGGCTAAGTCTGTTATCTACCAGAACCCCCAAATCTTTTTCCATTACAGATGCACTTAACACAGAGTTATTTAGGTAGGTGGCACAGGGATATTAAATCCCAAATGCATCACCTTACATTTATCACATTGATCTCATCTGCATTCTGCTGCCGTTTTGCAATAATCTATCTAGGTCTGCTTGCAGCACTTGCACATCATTGGAAGTTTCCAAAGCTCTGCATAGTTTAGTGTCATCAGCAAATACTGAGACCTTGCTCTCAATGCCCCCTTCTAAGTCATTTATAAACAGATTAAAAAGAAGCGGCCCAGTACAGAACCCTGAGGCACTCCGCTTAGAACTTTAGCCCACATAGATGTAGCTCCATTAACCACCACTCTCTGTTTGCGGTCCAATAACCAGTTCTCTATCCATGAACAAATGTTTTCTTCAAGGCCAACAGTCCTCAGTTTATACATTAGTCGCTTATGTGGCACAGTATCAAAAGCTTTTGCAAAATCCAAATATACAACATCCACTGCTGTGCCTGAATCTAGCTTCTTACTCACTTCTTCATAAAAACGAATTAAATTTGTCTGGCATGATCTATTTCTCATAAATCCATGCTGACTACTACTAATAAGATGATCTCTGGAAACAAAGTCAAGGATATGATCCCTTAACAAGGTTTCCATCACCTACCCTACCACTGATGTTAGGCTTACAGGTCTATAGTTTCCAGGCTGTGAACGACTACCTTTTTTGAATATTGGTATTACATTGGCTTTTTTCCAATCCAGCGGCACATCCCCAGACAAAAGCGAATCTGAAAAGATGAGAAACAGTGGTCTAGATAGAACTGAACTAAGCTCCTTTAAAATCCGAGGATGCAATCCATCTGGTCCTGGCGCTTTATTGATATTAACCTTGTCTAATTGTTTCCGTACCATATCCTCTGTTATCCAATGTGAAAACTCATCATTTCTTTCCTGCATATTATTACAATCCCTGCTGTAAGGACAAGGATTCTCAACAGTAAAAACCGATGTAAAAAAACGGTTTAGCAGATTAGCCTTTTCGGCATCCTCTACTACCACCTCAGCTCCATTATTTAATGGTCCCACATTCTCAGTACTCATCTTTTTACAATTTATATACTTAAAAAACATTTTGGGGTTGGACTTGCTTTGTTCAGCAATCCGTATTTCATTTTCTATTTTAGCTAGTTTAATTACTTTCTTGCACTCTTTATTACAGCTTTTGTACTCCCTGTAAGCCTGTTCTGTGCCTTCTGTTTTCAAAATTTTAAAAGCCTTTTTCTTTTTTTCCATCTCCCTTTTTACCTGATCATTAAGCCATGCAGGACTGGATCTAATTTTTTTGCACTTTTAGAAATGTTATAGTTTAATATCCCTTTAAAAGTGGTCCACATCTGCTCAGTATCTTTACCTAGAACAAAATGAGATCAGGGTTATTAGATATCACCAGATCCAACAACGCATTCTGTCTAGTAGGAACTTCTACCATCTGTGAAAGAAAATGTTCATATAGGAAATTTAAGAACTTTATACCTTTTGTGGTGCAGGCAGTTCCCTTACTCCAATCTATGTCAGGGAAGTTAAAATCCCGCCAACTGCATATGGAGATTCATTTCCACCTCTTCCACCTGGCGGCTTATAACATACTCCAACAATTAATTTACCTACGTTCTTGCTTCCTGTACACAGTTCCACCCATAATATCTGCCGTATCGTTTACTCCCCCATCTATTCCATCTTTTAAATTTGGCTTCAATTCCTGTTTAACATACATACATACTCCTCCTCCTTTCTTATTAACTCTGTCATGTCTAAATAAGGAGTATCCTTCAATATTTACTGTCCAGTCGTGTGAATCATTAAGCCATGATTCTGCTATACCAATTACATCATACCTTTCCTTTAAAGCTATTATTTCAAGTTCGCCGGTTTTTCCAGCCAGACTTCTTGCATTTGTAAACATACATTTTAGATTATCAATTGATTTACTTCCATACATGGTCATACCATCAGTCACGGCAAATTCGGCCACGGCCGAATTTGTGAACGATCGATTGTGTGGTCCCGTAGGTGACCATAGGGGACCACACATGTCTGATTGCTCTTTAGCCCGATCCAGACTAATGGACGATCAAGGTAGATATTTTTGTTCTGCTGGTGTGTACCCAGCCTTAAAGTTTAGTTCTTGAAAACTTTAAGTCTAGTTGAACTAACTGAATACAACAGATATACCATGACCTGGATGAATGAATATTACAGATATACCATGACCTGGATGAATGAATATTACAGATATACCATGACCTGGATGAATGGATATTACAGATAGACCATGACCTGGATGAATGAATATTACAGATATACCATGTCCTGGATGGATGAATATTACAGATATACCATGACCTGGATAAATGAATATTACAGATATACCATGACCTGGATGAATGAATATTACAGATATACCATGTCCTGGATGAATGGATATTACAGATAGACCATGATCTGGATGAATGAATATTACAGATATACCATGTCCTGGATGGATGAATATTACAGATATACCATGTCCTGGATGAATGGATATTACAGATAGACCATGACCTGGATGAATGAATATTACAGATATACCATGTCCTGGATGGATGAATATTACAAATATACCATAACCTGGATGAATGAATATTACAGATATACCATGACCTGGATAAATGAATATTACAGATATACCATGAACTGGATGAATGAATATTACAGATATACCATGACCTGGATGAATGAATATTACAGATATACCATGACCTGGATGAATGAATATTACAGATAGTATATCTCCTGCTATAGAGTGAGACAACACACACAGCTCTATAGATAGTGTATCTCCTGCTATAGAGTGTTACAACACACACAGCTCTATAGATAGTGTATTTCCTGCTACAGAGTGCTACAACACACACAGCTCTATAGATAGTGTATCGCCTGCTATAGTGTTACAACACACACAGCTCGATAGTGTATCTCCTGGATATTACAGATATACCATGTCCTGGGTGAATGGATATTACAGATATACCATGACCTGGATGAATGGATATTACAGATATACCATGACCTGGATGAATGGATATTACAGATATACCATGACCTGGATGAATGGATATTACAGATATACCATGACCTGGATAATGGATATAACAGATATACCATGTCCTGGATGTATGGATATTATAGATATACCATGACCTGGATGAAGGAATATTACAGATATACCATGTCCTGGATGAATGAATATCCCAGATAGACCATGACCTGGATGAATGGATATCACAGATATACCATGTCCTGGATGAATGAATATTACAGATATACCATGACCTGGATGAATGAATATTACAGATATACCATGACCTGGATCAATGAATATTACAGATAAACCATGTCCTGGGTTAATGGATATTACAGATATACCATGACCTGGATGAATGAATATTACAGATATACCATGTCATGGATGAATGGATATTACAGATAGACCATGACCTGGATGAATGAATATTATAGATATACCATGACCTGGATGAATGAATATTACAGATGTCCATATATATTGTGAAAGGGAGGCACACCCCAACAAAACTTTACAGCAACAGTGATTTATTCATTCAATGCTGAATACACAAGATACACACAACGTTTCGGGGGTAGTCCCTCCTCCTCACCTTCCTCACCCCTTTCCACACCTGATGAAGGACAACCCCCGAAACGTTGTGTGTATTTTGTGTATTCAGCATTGAATGAATAAATCACTGTTGCTGTAAAGCTTTATTGGAGTGTACCTCTCTTTCACAAAATGTATATTACCTTTACCGTTTGAGGCACGGAGACAGGGGAGTTCACCCCATATTATTCCTGTTACCACTCCACACACCTGGTTTAAGTTAATATTACAGATATACCATGACCTGGATGAATGACCTGGATGAATGAATATTACAGATATACCATGACCTGGGTGAATGAATATTACAGATATACCATGACCTGGATGAATGAATATTACAGATATACCATGACCTGGATGAATGAATATTACAGATAGTATATCTCCTGCTATAGAGTGCGACAACACACACAGATCTATAGATAGTGGATCTCCTGCTATAGAGTGTTACAACACACACAGCTCTATAGATAGTGTATTTTTCCTGCTATAGAGTGCTACCCACGCACACACTCTATAGATAGTGTATCTCCTGCTATGAGTTGCTACAACACACACATCTCTATAGATAGTGTATCTCCTGCTATATTGTGCTACACACACACAGCTCTATAGAGAGTTTATCTCCTGCTAATAGTGCTACAACACACCACTCTATAGTAGTGTATCTCCTGCTATGGAGTGTTAAAACACACACATCCTCTATAGATAGTGTAATCTCTCGCTATTAGAGTGCTACAACACACACAGCTCTATAGATAGTGTATCTCCTGCTATATAGTGCTACAACACAACCAGCTCTATAGATGTGTATCTCCTGCTATATAGTGTCACACACACAGCTCTATAGAAGTGTATCTCCTGCTATAGAGTGTTTACAACCACACACAGCTCTATAGAAATTGTATCTCCTGCTATAGAGTGTCAACACACACAGCTCTATAGATAGTGTATCGTCCTGCTATAGAGTGTTACAACACACACAGCTCTATAGATAGTGTATCTCCTGCTATAGAGTTTACACACACACAGCTCTATGGATAGTGTATCTCCTGCTATATTGTTACAACACACACAGCTCTATGATAGTGTATGTCCTGGCTATAAGTGCTACAACACACCAGCTCTATAGATAGTGTATTCCCTGCTATATAGTGCACAACACCACACTCTATAGATAGTGTATGCTCCTGCTATATAGTGATCAAACACACCCGCTCTATGATAGTGTTCTCCTGCTATAGAGTGTTAAAACACACACACTCTATAGATAGTGTATCTCCTGCTATAGAGTGTTTACAACACACACAGCTCTATGATAGTGTATCTCCTGCTATAGAGTTCTACAACACACACAGCTCTATAGATAGTGTATCTCCTGCTATAGAGTGTTAAAACACACACACAGCTCTATAGATAGTGTATCTCCTGCTATAGAGTGTACAACACACACACCTCTATAGATAGTGTATCTCCTGCTATATGAGTGCCACAACACCACAGCGCTATAGATAGTGTATCTCCTGCTATAGAGTGTTACAACCACCAGCTCTATAGATAGTGTATCTCCTGCTATAGAGTGTTACAACACACACAGCTCTATAGATAGTGTATCTCCTGCTATATAGTGCCACAACACACACAGCTCTATAGATAGTGTATCTCCTGCTATAGTGTTAAAACACACACAGCTCTATAGATAGTGTATCTCCTGCTATAGAGTGTTACAACACACAACACTCTATAGATAGTTTAAATCTCCTGCTATAGAGTGTTACACAACACACACAGCCTCTATAGATAGTGTATCTCCTGCTATATAGTGCTACACAACACACGCTCATAGATAGTGTATGTCCTGCTATAGAGTGCTACAACACACACAGCTCTATAGATAGTGTATCTCCTGCTATATAGTGCCACAACACACACAGCTCTATAGATAGTGTATCTCCTGCTATAGAGTGTTAAAACACACACAGCTCTATAGATAGTGTATCTCCTGCTATAGAGTGTTACAACACACACAGCTCTATAGATAGTGTATCTCCTGCTATATAGTGCTACAACACACACAGCTCTATAGATAGTGTATGTCCTGCTATAGAGTGCTACAACACACACAGCTCTATAGATAGTGTATCTCCTGCTATATAGTGCCACACACACACCGCTCTATAGATAGTGTATCTCCTGCTATAGAGTGTTACAACACACACAGCTCTATAATAGTGTATCTCCTGCTATATAGTGCACACACACACAAGCTCTATAGATAGTGGTATCTCCTCTATAGAGTGTTACAACACACACAGCTCTATAGAAAGTGTAATCTCTCCTGCTATAGAGTGTTACAACACACACACGCTCTATAGATAGTGTAATCTCTGCTATATATTGCCACAACACCACAGCTCTATAGATAGTGTATCTCCTGCTATAGAGTGTTAAAAACACCACAGCTCTATAGATAGTGTATCTCCTGCTATAGAGTGCTACAAACACCCACACCTCTATAGATAGTTTATCTCCTGCTATAGAGTGCTACAACACACACAGCTCTATAGATAGTGTATCTCCTGCTATAGAGTGTTCAAACAACACACACGCTCTATAGATAGGTATCTCCTGCTATAGAGTGTTAAAACACCAACAGCTCTTAGATAGTGTATCTCCTGCTATAGAGTGCTACAACACACACAGCTCTATAGATAGTTTATCCTCCTGCTATAAGTGCTACAACACACCAGAGCTCTATAGATAGTGTATGCTGCTATATAGTGTACAACACCCAACAGCTCTATAGATAGTGTAATCTCCTGCTATAGGTGTTACACACCACAGCTCTATAGATAGTGGTATCTTCCTGCTATAGAGTGTTAAACACACACAGCTCTATAGATAGTGTATCTCCTGCTATATAGTGCCACAACACACACAGCTTAAGAAGTGTATCTCCTGCTATAGAGTGTTAAAACACACACAGCTCTATAGATAGTGAATCTCCTGCTATAGAGGTTTACAACACACACAGCTCTATAGATAGTTATCTCCTGCTATAGAGTGTACAAACACAACACAGCTCTATAGATAGTGTATCTCCGGCTATATAGTGCACAACACACACAGCTCTATAGATAGTGTAGGTCCTGCTATAGAGTGCTACAACACACACAGCTCTATAGATAGTGATCTCCTCTATAGTGCCACACCACACGCTCTAATATGTATCTCCTGCTATAGAGTGTTAAAACACACACAGCTCTATAGATAGTGTATCTCCTGCTATAGAGTGTTACAACACACACAGCTCTATAGATAGTTTATCTCCTGCTATAGAGTGTTACAACACACACACAGCTCTATGATAGTGTATGTCCTGCTATAGAGTGCTACAACACCACAGCTCTTAGATAGTGTATCTCCTGCTATATAGTGCCACAACACACACCGCTCATAGATAGTGTATCTCCTGCTATAGAGTGTTACAACACACACACAGCTCTATAGATAGTGTATCTCCTGCTATATATTGCCACAACACACAGCTCTATAGATGTGTATCTCCTCTATAGAGTGTTACAACACACACAGCTCTTAGAAAGTGTATCTCCTGCATAGAGTGTTACAACAACACACACAGTCTAAAGGTATCTCCTGCTATATAGTGCTCATAGTCAAACACACACGCTTATAGATAGTGTATCTCCTGCTATAGAGTGTAAACACAACACAGCTCTATAGATATGTATCTCCTGCTATAGAGTGCTACAACACACACACAGCTCTATAGTAGTATTTCTCCTGCTATAGAGTGCTACAACCCACACAGCTCTATAGATAGTGTATCTCCTGCTATATAGTGTTACAAACACACACAGCTCTATAGATAGTGTATCTCCTGCTATAGAGGGTTAAACACACAACAGCTCTATAGATAGTGTATCTCCTGCTATAGAGTGTTACAACACACCAGCTCTATAATATTTATCTCTGCTATATGTGCTACAACACACACAGCTCTATAGATAGTGTTGTTCCTGCTATATAGTGTTACAACACACACAGCTCTATAGATAGTGTATCTCCTGCTATAGAGTGTTACAACACACACAGCTCTATAGATAGTGTATTTCCTGCTATAGAGTGTTAAAAAAACACACACAGCTCTATAGATGTGTATCTCCTGCTATAAGTGTTACAACACACACGCCTTAGATAGTGTATCTCCTGCTATAAGAGTGTTAAAACACACACAGCTCTATAGATAGTGTATCTCCTGCTATAGAGTGCTACAACCACCACAGCTCCTATAGATAGTTATCTCCTGCTTAAGAGTGTTACAACACACACACTCTATGTGAGTGAGAGACGAAGAGATGACTGAGGGTTAAACACTATAGAAGGGGGAAGAGAGAGAGAAATAGAAGAGTGTCTCTCCTGTCGCCCTCATCTTTATTCAGTTTTTCTTCTCCTCTTCTCTGCTGCGCATCGTTTGTCTCTCTGTTCTCCGGTATTGCATCTATGCTTCGGTCTATCTACTCTCTGTGTTCTCCTCTTACTCCGCTTCGTCTTCGGGTTTTCAGAGGTAATATTAGTATTCGTCGGATTGTCTCTTCTGCTCTCTCTTCTTTTCTCTTTTTTTCCTCTCTCTTTTTCGATCTCTTTCTCCTTTCTTTTGTCCTCTTCTTCCTCTCTCTTCTCTCTCTTCTCTCTCCGCTTCCTTTAGCTCTCTTTCTTCCTGCTTCTCTTCTCTCTTTTTCGCCGCTCCGTTCTCCTTTCTCTGTCTCTTCTTCCTCTCTCATTTTCTTCTTTCTCTTCTTCTCTTCCCTCCTTGCTCTTCTTCTCTTCTTCTCTTCCCTCGTTCTTCTCT
The DNA here is from genome assembly GCA_019447015.1 of Hymenochirus boettgeri. NCBI lineage: Eukaryota > Metazoa > Chordata > Amphibia > Anura > Pipidae > Hymenochirus > Hymenochirus boettgeri. Next base: position 33,529,899 of record CM033473.1, on the reverse strand, counting down.
CCTCTTTCTCCTGTCTCTCCTCTTGTTCTCTTTTCTTCTCTTGCTTTTCTCCTTCTCTCTTTCTTTCTTTCTCTTCTCCTCTTTCCTTCTTTTCTCTTTCTTCTCTTCTCTCCCTCTCCTTGTCTCTCTTCTCTCGTTTTCTCTCTCTTTTCTTCTTTACTACCTTCTCTTTCGCTTCTTTTTTCCTCTTTCCTCTTTGCGTTTCCTCTCCCTTATCCTTTCTCTCTTCGTCTCTCTTTCTTCTTTTCTCTTTCTCTCTTCCTCATCTTCTCCTCTCTTCCTTTCTCTCTCTTGTCTCTCGTTCTTCCTGCTCCTTCTACTCTTCCTCTCTCTCCTCCCTCCCTTCTCTTCTCTTCTTCTTCATTCCCTTCTCTCTTTGCTTTCTTTTTCTCTATCTCCTTCTCCTCTCCCTTTGTTCTCCTTCGTCTTCTTTTCTCTCTCTTTTTTCGTTCCTTTTCTCTTTTTCTTTCCTTCCTTCCCCGCTCTTCCTCTCTCGTCTCTCTCTTGCTACGTCTTCTTCTCTCTCTCTTGGTTCGTCTTTACCTTCCTCTCTCTTCCTTCTCTCTCCTTCTCTTTTCTTTCCCTCGTCTCTTCTCGCTTTCTTTCCTTTCCCTCTCTCTCTTTTCTTTCCCGTGTGCCTCTCTGTTCACTTCTTTCTTCATCTTCCCCCTCTTTCCCTTCTCTCTCGTTCCTTTCTCTCTTCTCTTCTTCTTCGTTTCTTCTTTTTCTGCGGCTTCTCTCTTCTCCTTTCTTTTTTTCTTCCCTCTTCTGTTCTGTTCCTTCCTTTCCTCTCGTCTTTCTTCTCTTTGTACTTTTTTCCTCTCTTCCTCTCTGCTCTCTTTTCCTCCCCTTCCCGTCCTTTTTTGTCTCTTCTTTCTCTTCTTCTCTCTTTTTTTTTTCTTTCTCTCTCCTTTTCTTATCTGTTTCTTACTTCTCCTCTCCTTTTTCGGTTTCTCTTTCTTCGTTCTTTCTCCTTCTCTCGTCTCTCTCTTTTTCTTTTTCTCTTCCTCTCTTCTCTCAAATTCTCTCTCATCCCCCCACCTCTTTCTTCGCTCTCTTTCTCCTTCTCCTTTGCTCTTCTTTCTCTCTCTCTTTCTTCTTCTTCTCTCTTCTCTCTCTCTTTTCTTTCTCTTCTTCCTTCTTTCTCCTTCTCTCTCTGCTTCTCTTCCGTCTCTCTCTTTTCTCTCTTTTCTCTTACTCTCCTTTCGTTCCCTTCCTCACTTCTCTACTTCCTCTTCTGCCTCTTCTCCTTCTCCTGTTCCGTCTCGTTTCTCTCCTCTTCCATCTCTCTCTTCTTCTCTCCTCCATTCCGCTCTTTCTCTCTTTCCGTTCCGCTCGATCTTTTCTTCTGCTGCTCTTCCTCTTTCGTTCTCTTCTCTCTTTCCTCTTCTCTTTCTTTCCTGCTGCTCTGTACATTCTTCTTCCTCCCTTCTTTCTTTCCTTCTCTCTCTCTTCTCTCTCTCCTTTTCTTCTTGTCTTCCGTCTCCTCTTCTTCTTTTTCTTTTCTCTCTCCCTCTTTTCCTTTTTCTGTTCTCGCTTTCTTCTCTCCTACTCCCTCTGCTCTTTTCTCTTTCTTCTTCCTCCTCCTTTGTCGCTTCTCTCTTTGGTTTCCTCTCTCTTCTCTTCCCTTTTTTCTCTCTCTCCCTGTCTCTCCTTCTTACTCTTCTCTTGTCTCTTTCTCCTCTCTATTTCTTTTCTTTTCCTGCTTCTCCTCTTTTTCTTTTCTCTCGTCTCTCTGAATCTTTCTCTCCTTTCTCTTCTCTTTCTGCTCTCCTCTCTGTCTTTCCTCCCCTCTCGTCTTTCTTTCTCTGTCTTTCTCTTCTTCTTTCCTACTTTCCTCCTCTCCTCTTTTCTCGTTCGCCTTCTTTCCTTCCTCTGCTCTGCTATTCTCTCTCCTCTGTTCCTTCTCTCTCTCTTCTTTCTTCTCTTCTTCTTTCTTCCTTTTCTTCCTTCTCTGCTTTCTCGTTCTTCTCTTCCTTCCCTCCCCTTTCCTTCTTCTTTCCGCGCCTCCCTTTCTCGTCGCTCTCTCTTTTCTTCCCTCTCTCTCCTTCTTCTTCTTCTCTCTTCCTTCCTCTTCCTTCTCGCTCTAGCTTCTTTCTTCTTTTTCTTCTCGCTCTTTCTTCTCCCCCCTCTTCTCTTCTCCTTCTCTTCCTCTTCTGTCTCCTTCTCTCTTCTCTTTCGCTCTCTCTTCTCTCCTTCTTCGCCTTCCTCTTTTTTTTCTCTTGCTTTTTTCTCTCCTCTTTTCCTTTCTTCTTCTTTCTCTTCTTCTCTGCCGCCTCTTTCTTCTTCTCTTATCTCTCTCTTTTTGCTCTTCATCTTTTTTCTCCTCTCGTTCTTCTTTCTCCTCTTCTCTCTCCTCTTCTCTTTCCTTTCTTCTCTTCTTTGCTCTCTCTCTTCTTCTTTCTCTCTTAGCTCTCTTTCTTTCCCCTCTCCTCTTTTCTTTCTTCTTTTCTCCTCTGTCTCTCTTCTTTCTCTTCTTCTTCTTCTCTCCTCTTCTTCTCTTCTTCTCTGTGTGCCTTCTGTCTCCTCTGCTCTTTCCTCTTTTTTATTTTCTACTTCTTCTTTTTCTCTCTCCTTTTTCTCTCTTCTCTCTTTTCTTTCTTTCTCTCTCTCCTCTTCTCTTCTCTTCATTCTCTTTTCCTTTTCCTTCATCTCGCTCTTCCTTTCTTTCCTTTTCTCTTTCGTCTCTTCTTCTTCTTTCTTTCCTGCTTTCTTTCTCTTCTTCGCTTCGTTTTCCTTTCTTCTTCTTCTTCTCTCCTCTTCCTCTCTTTTTCCTCTTCCTCTTCTTTCTCTTCCTTCGTCTCTTCCTCTCGCTCCTCATTCTTCTTTTTCTCTCTTTCTTCCTCCTTCTTCTTCTCTTTTCCTTTTCTTCTCGCTCCTCCTCCTCTCTTTCTCTTCTCTCTGTCTCTCTTCCTCTTTTTCTCTTTCTTCCCCTCTCCTTCTCTGTCTTCCTTCTGCTTTCTTCTCTCTTCTTTCCTTTTCTCTCTCTCTTCCTTCTCTTTTCTTTGCTCTCCATTCCTTCTTCTCTCTCCTTTTTCCTTTCTCTCCGCTTTTCTTTCCTTTCCTTCTTTCTTTTCTTCTTCTTCCCTTCCGGTTCCTCCTTCTTGCTCTTCCTTTCTTTTTTTCTTCGTCTTAACTATACTTCTGTTTTTCCGTCCTTCTGCCTTCTTCTCTTCTCTTTCGACCTGTCCTTTCCTCGCTCTTCTCGCTCTGCCTTCTCTCTTCTCTTTCTCTCTCTTCTCTTCTTCTCTTTCTTCTTCTCTCTCTCTTCTCCTTTTTCTCTTCTCTCCTTTTCCTTTCTCTCTCTCTCTTCCTCTCGTTTCTCTCCTTCCTTCTCTTTCTCTCCTTTCTCCATTTCCTTTTCTCCTTCTCTCTTCCCTCTTTCTCTCTCTCTCTTCTTTCTCTTCTTCTCTCTTCTTTTCCTTTTTCTCTTTCTTTTCTTCCTCTCCCTCCCTTTCTTCTCTCCTCCTGTTCTTCTCTCTCTTCTCATGTCCTCTGTTCTCTTCTTTCCTCCTCTCTCTTCTTCTTTCTCTTCTCTCTTCCTTCTCTCTCTCTCTTCTCTTCTTCTCTTCTTCTCCCTTACCCTCGCCTCTCTTCTTCTCTCTCGTTTTCTTCCATCTCCTCGTTCTTCTTCTTTTTCTTCCTCTCTTCTCTCATCTTCTTTTCTTCCCCCTCTTTCTTTCTTTTTCTCTTTCCTCTGTCTTCTCGTTGCTTTCTCTCTCTCTCTTCATTTCTTCTTCTCTCTTTCTCTTCTCTTTGGTCTCCTTCTTTCTCTTCTTCTCTCTCCTTTCTTCTCCTCTCTTTCTCTCTCTCTTTTCTCCCTCTCTCTCTCCTCTTTCTCTTCTTTTTTCTTCTCTTTTTCTCTCTTTCTTCTTCTCTCCTCTCTTCTCTTTTTTTTTTTTCTTCTTTTTCTCTTTTCTTTCGTCCCTTCTCTTTCTCCTTTTCCTCTTTTTTCTCCCTTGCTGCCTTTTCCTCTCTCCTCTCCCCTCTCTTATCCCTCTTCTCCTCTCCTTTCCTTTCCTCTCTCTTTTTCTCCTCTTTTCTGCGGCCCCTTCCTCTCTTCTTCTCCTCTCTCTTTCTTTTCTTTCTCTTTTCATCCTTTTTTTTCCTCTTCTCCTTCCTTCTTTCCTTTATCTCTTCTCCTTCTTTTTCCCCTTCTCCTTCTCTTTCTTCTTTTTTCCTCCTTCTCTCCCTGGCTTTTCTTCCTTTCTTCCCTCTCTCTCTTCCTCTTCTGCTTTTTTCTTCCTCTTCTTTTTCCTCTCTCTTGCCTCTCTCCTCTTTTTTCCTTCTTCTCTTTCCTTCTTTCCTTTTCTCTCTCTCTTCTCTCCTCCTCTTTCCTTCGTTCTCTCTGTGGTTCTTTCCTCTTCTCTTTTGTCTCCTTATTTTTCTCGACTTCTTTCCTTCTCTTCCTCTTTCTCTCTCCTTTCTTTTTCTTTTTCTCTCCTTTTCTGTCCTTCTTTTCTCGTTTCTTTTCGCTTTCCTCTCTCTTCTTTTGTCCTTTCGTCCTTCTTCTTCTTTTCCTCGCTCTGCTCTTCGTCTCTCTCTTTTCTTTTCGTTCGTCTTCGTTCCCTTCTCCTGGCTCTCTCTTTCTCTCTCTCTCGCTTCTCTGTGTGCTCTTCGTTCCTCTTTCTTTTTTCTTTCTCTCTGCGCGGTCTTTTCTCTTTCCTTGTGACCCCTTCGTTCTGCTCTCTGCCGTTCTCGTCCTCCGTGCCTGCCTCTTTTCTCTTTTTTTCCTCGCTTTCTCTCTTTTTTCTCTCTCCTGTCGCTTGCTTCCTCGCGCGCTCTCTCCTCTCCCTCCGCCTCTGGTCTCTCTCTCGCTCGTGCCGCTCCTCTTCTTTCTTGCTCTCTCCCCCTCCTCTCTCTTTTTCTTTTCGCCCGCTTCTGTTTCGGGTCTCTTGTTGCGTCGCTTTCGCTCCTTCTCGCGGCTTGCTCGGGTCTTTCTTTCGTCTTCTTGCTCCTGGCCTCTCTCTCTCTCCTTTCGGCTCTTCTTCTTGGCTCTGCTTTTCCTTCTCTGTTCGCGCCGCTCGTTCGCTCTTCGCTCGCTTTGCTTTCTGCTTCTTCGTCTGCTGCTCTCCTTTCCTCTGCTTCGCTCGCTCTCGCTCTGGTTCTCTTCTTTGTTGCTCTTGTGCTCTCTTCTCTCCTTCGTCTGTTCTCGCTTGTGTTTCTGCGGTCCTTTGTCCCCTTTTTTCTTTTGCTTCGTGATCGTTCCGGCGCGCTGCGGCCGCTCCTTTCTTTTCGGGTCGGGCTTGAGCTTCTTCCTCGCTTCTGTGGCTCTCGTCGGGGTTCGCTCTCGCTGTCTCTTTCGTTCCGTGTCCCGCGCCTTCTGGCGCGTCTCTCTCTTCTTCGTTCGCCGTTCTCTCTCATGTTTCGTCTGCTTCCGTCTCTGGTTCTTTCTCTCTCTCGGTCCTCCTCGCGCCGCTCGCGTTTCTTTCTTCTCGCTGTGCTCTTCGTTTTCGCGCTCCTCTCTCTTTTCCGTCCCTCTGCGTCCCCTCCGTTCTCGCTCTCTGCTGCGCCGTTTGTTGTGTTATCTCGTCGTTTTGCTTTCTCTGCTGTCTCCCTGTCCCTCCTTCTCCTCTTCCTCTCTTTCGTTTTCGCCTTCTGGCTCCTCGCCGGCTTCTTTTGGGCCCCTCTCTGCCTCTTCTCTGCTCTCTGGTCTCTCTCCTCCGCTCCTCTTCGCTTCTTCCGTTGTCTTCGCTGTCTTTCTCTTTCTCACTCTCCCGCTCTTCGTCTGCGCGGTCTCTTTCTTTCTCTTCTTCTCTTTCTCGACTTGTTTTCGTCTTCGCGGCTTCGCTTGTCTTCTCCTTTTCTCCTTCTTCGCCGTGCTCTGCTGTCGTTTCTTCGTCCTTTTTCGTGCGCTTACCCTCTTAAATACTCCCGACCAATCTCTGCTCTTCTTTCTCTTTCTGCTTTCTTTGCTTTTCCCTGCCGCCCTCTCTGCTCTTTTCCTCTTTTTCGCCGTCGCTCGCGGCTCTCCTCTCTTCTCCTCTTGCCTGCTCTCGTGCTTCTCGGTCTGCTCTACCTCTCTTGTCTTTGCGTCCTTGGTTCTGTTCGTTGTTTCTTCCTTCTCCGCGGCTCCTCCCTAGCTCTCTTTTCTGCGGCGCCTGGCGGGCTCCTGGTCGCTTTCGGTGCTCCTTTGGCTTGTCGTCGTGTTTCTCTCATCTCCTTCTTGTCTCTCGCCCTCCGGTTTCGCCCCTTCTCTTTGTCGCGTCTTTCGCCTCTCTTGCCGTCGCAATTCCTGGCCTCCTTACGCGCGTCTTCGCGGTTTCCTTTCGTTCTGCTCTGTCTTTTTCCGTCGCTTTTCTCCTCCTCTTTTGGTTTGGCTTCTCCTTCGTTTTTCTGCTTTCCGCGCCTTCTCCTCTCCCTGGTTTTTTCTCCCTCTTTCCTTCTTTCTCGAGTCCTTTCTCGTCTTTCGTCTCTGGTCCGCTCCGCGCTTCTTTGCGTCTCCTTGTCTTCCGCTTCTTCCTTTCCGTCCCTCTCGCGCTTTCTTCTTTTCGTCTGCGGCGCTTCCTTTCGCTGACGGCTGCTCGGCTTCGCATCGCGCTCCCTCTTTGTCGCGCGCCGGCTCTTTGTTCCGTTCCTCGTCCGTGTTCGTTTGGTCTCGCTGCCGCCTGTGCTGGTCTTCTCTTCTCTTCTCCGCGCGTTCCTCGCTGCTTGGCTCTGGCTGTCGTCGGTTGTCTCGCGCCTTCTGGCTCTCGCTTTTCTTTTCTTCGACCTTTCTTTGCTTCCCGTCTCCTCTTTTTGGGTTTCCTCGTTTTTCTGGCTGCTTTCGTCCCTTTCTTCGTTTTTTTTGCTTTGCGCTTTCCTTATCTCCCTTTTGTCCTCTGCCTTTCTCTTCTTTCGCTGTCTCTCTGCTGTCGCGGCTGCTGCTCCGCTCTCTCCATCGTTCGCGTCGTCCTCGCGCTCTTTTTTTCTTCCTCTCTCTTCGCCGGTCCTGTGTCTTCTTTTCTGCGCTCTCGCTGCTCTTTCGCGCGGCCGCTCGCGCTCTCTATCATCGCTCGCCCTCTTTCTCTGTTTCCGTCCTCCTCTTGTCCGTTCGTTCCGGCTTTCTCTCTCGTCGTCTCGCGTGCGTCGGCGTCCTTCCCTGCTCTCTTCGTCCCTCTCGCATGTTCTCCTTTTCCGGGGTAGCTCGGTCACTGCGCCGGCGCTTCCGCTTAGCGCCGCCTTTCTCCGTTCTCCTCCGGTCTCTCGCTTCTCGCGCGCGGCCTCTCTTCTCTCTCCTCGTCTCTGTTCGCTCCCTCCGCTCTCTTGGTCGTTCCGCTTCTCATCCCGTCTTCGTCCTCGCCCTGTTTCTCTTCTTTGCGGGTCTCTTCGCTCCTCTCTTTCTCTCTGTTTTCTTCTCCTGGCTCCTTTCTCTCTTCGCTCCGTTCGTGTGGCTCTTCTTTCTGCATCCTCTTCTTTATTCTCTGCTCTGCCGCTCGCCGTCTGTGTCGTTTTTCTCCCGTTCGTCTCTCTCTTTCTTGCCTGTCTCTTCCCCCCACCCTTGCTCTTTTCGGTGGCGTCCCTCTTTGTTTTCTCTCGTCTTTTCTGTCCCCTCGTCTGTGGCTTTCTCTTCCCGCTCATTTTCTGGCTCGCGTCGGTTCGCGTCGCTTTTCTTTTTTCTTCTCTTGTGCTCTCTTCCCTTTTGTTGTTGCTTCTCGCTTTCCGTCCGATCTCGCCTTCCTCCTGCTCGTGGTCGCCGCGCGGCCCCCCCGCGCTGTCTCCCCGTCGTCTTCCCTTTTCCTGCCGCGTCTCTTTCTCCTCCTTCTCTATATTGTGCTACAACACACACAGCTCTATAGATAGTGTATGTCCTGCAATATTGTGCTACAACACACACAGCTCTATAGATAGTGTATGTCCTGCTATATTGTGCTACAACACACACAGCTCTATAGATGGTGTATGTCCTGCTATATAGTGCTACAACACACACAGCTCTATAGATAGTGTATCTCCTGCTATAGAGTGCTACAACACACACAGCTCTATAGATAGTTTATCTCCTGCTATAGAGTGCTACAACACACACAGCTCTATAGATAGTTTATCTCCTGCTATATAGTGCTACAACACACACAGCTCTATAGATAGTGTATGTGTCTGTCCCTGCTATAAGTGCTACACACCACACTCTATAGATAGTGTATCTCCTGCTATAAGTTGCTACACACACAACCACGCTCCTATAGATAGTGTATCTCCTGCTATAGAGTGTTAAAACACACACACTCTATAATATGTATCTCCTGCTATAGAGTGTTACCACAACACACAGCTCTATAGATAGTGTATCTCCTGCTTAGAGTTCTACAACACCACCAGCTCTATAGATAGTGTATCTCCTGCTATAGAGTGCTTAAAACAACACAACAGCTCTATAGATAGTGTATCTCCTGCTATAGAGTGTTCACACACACACACTCTATAGATAGTGTATCTCCTGCTATACAGTGTTACAACACCCACAGCTCTATAGATAGTGTTCTCCTGCTATAGAGTGTTACAACACACACAGCTCTATAGAATAGTGTATCTCCTGCTATAGAGTGTTACAACACACACAGCTCTATAGATAGTGTATCTCCTGCTATATAGTGCTACAACACACACAGCTCTATAGATAGTGTATCTCCTGCTATAGTGTTAAAAACACACACAGCTCTATAGATAGTGTATCTCCTGCTATAAGTGTTACAACACACAACACTCTATAGATAGTGTATCTCCTGCTATAGAGTGTTACAACACACACAGCTCTATAGATAGTGTATCTCCTGCTATATATGCTACACAACACACAGCTCTATAGATAGTGTATTCCTGCTATAGAGTGCTACAACACACACAGCTCTATAGATAGTGTATCTCCTGCTATAAGTGCACAACACACACAGCTCTCTAGATAGTGTATCTCCTCTATAGAGGGTGTTCAAACACACACAGCTCTATAGATAGTGTATCTCCTGCTATAGATGTTTACAAACACACACACGCTCTATAGATAGTGTATCTCCTGCTATATAGTGCACAACACACACAGCTCTATAGATAGTGTATCTCCTGCTATAGAGTGCTACAACACACACCAAGCTCTATAGATAGTGTATCTCCTGCTATAAGTGCCACACACACACCGCTCTATAGATAGTGTATCTCCTGCATTAGAGTGTGACAAACACACAACGCTCTATAATAGGTATCTCCGCTTATATAGTGCTAACACACACAAGCTCTATAGATAGTGGTATCTCCTGCTATAGAGTGTCTACAACACACACAGCTCTATAGATAGTGTAATCTCTCCTGCTATAGAGTGTTACAACACACACAGCTCTATAGATAGTGTATCTCCTGCTATAAGTTGCCACAACACCACAGCTCTATAGATAGTGTATCTCCTGCTATAGAGTGTTAAAAACACCACAGCTCTATAGATAGTGTATCTCCTGCTATAGAGTGCTACAACACACACGGCTCTATAAGATAGGTTTATCTCCTGCTATAGAGTGCTACAACACACACAGCTCTATAGATAGTGTATCTCCTGCTATAGAGTGTTCAAACACACACACAGCTCTATAGTAGTGTATCTCCTGCTATAGAGTGTTAAAACACACAGCTCTTAGATAGTGTATCTCCTGCTATAGAGTGCTACAACACACACAGCTCTATAGATAGTTTATCTCCTGCTATATAGTGCTACAACACACACAGCTCTATAGATAGTGTATGTCCTGCTATATAGTGTTACAACACACACAGCTCTATAGATAGTGTATCTCCTGCTATAGAGTGTTACACACACACAGCTCTATAGATAGTGTATTTCCTGCTATAGAGTGTTAAAACACACACAGCTCTATAGATAGTGTATCTCCTGCTATATAGTGCCACAACACACACAGCTCTATAGATAGTGTATCTCCTGCTATAGAGTGTTACAACACACACAGCTCTATAGATAGTGTATCTCCTGCTATAGAGTGTTACAACACACACAGCTCTATAGATAGTTATCTCCGCTATAGAGTGTTACAACACAACACAGCTCTATAGATAGTGTATCTCCGCTATATAGTGCTACAACACACACACAGCTCTATAGATAGTGTAGGTCCTGCTATAGAGTGCTACAACACACACAGCTCTATAGATAGTGATCTCCTCTTATAGTGCCACACACACACAGCTCTATAGTAGTGTATCTCCTGCTATAGAGTGTTAAAACACACACAGCTCTATAGATAGTGTATCTCCTCTATAGAGTGTTACAACACACACAGCTCTATAGATAGTGTATCTCCTGCTATAGTAGGCTACAACACACACACAGCTCTATGATAGTGTATGTCCTGCTATAGAGTGCTACAACACCACAGCTCTATAGATAGTGTATCTCCTGCTATATAGGTGCCACAACACACACGCTCATAGATAGTGTATCTCCTGCTATAGAGTGTTACAACAACACACACAGCTCTATAGATAGTGTATCTCCTGCTATATATGTGCCACAACACACAGCTCTATAGATGTGTATCTCCTGCTATAGAGTGTTACACACACACAGCTCTTAGAAAGTGTATCTCCTGCTATAGAGTGTTACAACAACACACACAGTCTATAGATGTGTAATCTCCTGCTATATAGTGCTCATATAGTGCACAACACACACAGCTTATAGATAGTGTATCTCCTGCTATAGAGTGCTAAAACACACACAGCTCTATAGATAGTGTATCTCCTGCTATAGAGTGCTACAAACCACACAGCTCTATAATATTTACTCCTGCTATAGAGTGCTACAACACCACACACGCTCTATAGATAGTGTATCTCCTGCTATAAGTGTTACAACACACACCAGCTCTATAGATGTGTATCTCCTGCTATGAGTGTTAAAACACCAACAGCTCTATAGATAGTGTATCTCCTGCTATAGAGTGCTACAACACACCAGCTCTATAGATATTTTATCTCCTGCTATATGTGCTACAACACACACAGCTCTATGATAGTGTTGTTCCTGCTATATAGTGTTACAACCACACAGCTCTATAGATAGTGTATCTCCTCTATAGAGTTTACAACACACCCAGCTCTATAGATAGTGTATTCCCTGCTATAGAGGTTTAAAACACACACAGCTCTATAGATGTGTATCTCCTGCTATATAGTGTACAACACAACACCGCTCTTAGATAGTGTATCTCCTGCTATAGAGTGTTAAACACACACACAGCTCTATAGATAGTGTATATCTCCGCTATAGAGTGCTACAACCACACACAGCTCTATAGATAGTTTATCTCCTGCTATAAGTGTTACAACACACACAGCTCTATGTGAGTGAGAGACGAAGAGATGACTGAGGGTTAAACACTATAGAAGGGGGAAGAGAGAGAGAAATAGAAGAGTGTCTCTCCTGTCGCCCTCATCTTTATTCAGTTTTTCTTCTCCTCTTCTCTGCTGCGCATCGTTTGTCTCTCTGTTCTCCGGTATTGCATCTATGCTTCGGTCTATCTACTCTCTGTGTTCTCCTCTTACTCCGCTTCGTCTTCGGGTTTTCAGAGGTAATATTAGTATTCGTCGGATTGTCTCTTCTGCTCTCTCTTCTTTTCTCTTTTTTTCCTCTCTCTTTTTCGATCTCTTTCTCCTTTCTTTTGTCCTCTTCTTCCTCTCTCTTCTCTCTCTTCTCTCTCCGCTTCCTTTAGCTCTCTTTCTTCCTGCTTCTCTTCTCTCTTTTTCGCCGCTCCGTTCTCCTTTCTCTGTCTCTTCTTCCTCTCTCATTTTCTTCTTTCTCTTCTTCTCTTCCCTCCTTGCTCTTCTTCTCTTCTTCTCTTCCCTCGTTCTTCTCTCCTCTTTCTCCTGTCTCTCCTCTTGTTCTCTTTTCTTCTCTTGCTTTTCTCCTTCTCTCTTTCTTTCTTTCTCTTCTCCTCTTTCCTTCTTTTCTCTTTCTTCTCTTCTCTCCCTCTCCTTGTCTCTCTTCTCTCGTTTTCTCTCTCTTTTCTTCTTTACTACCTTCTCTTTCGCTTCTTTTTTCCTCTTTCCTCTTTGCGTTTCCTCTCCCTTATCCTTTCTCTCTTCGTCTCTCTTTCTTCTTTTCTCTTTCTCTCTTCCTCATCTTCTCCTCTCTTCCTTTCTCTCTCTTGTCTCTCGTTCTTCCTGCTCCTTCTACTCTTCCTCTCTCTCCTCCCTCCCTTCTCTTCTCTTCTTCTTCATTCCCTTCTCTCTTTGCTTTCTTTTTCTCTATCTCCTTCTCCTCTCCCTTTGTTCTCCTTCGTCTTCTTTTCTCTCTCTTTTTTCGTTCCTTTTCTCTTTTTCTTTCCTTCCTTCCCCGCTCTTCCTCTCTCGTCTCTCTCTTGCTACGTCTTCTTCTCTCTCTCTTGGTTCGTCTTTACCTTCCTCTCTCTTCCTTCTCTCTCCTTCTCTTTTCTTTCCCTCGTCTCTTCTCGCTTTCTTTCCTTTCCCTCTCTCTCTTTTCTTTCCCGTGTGCCTCTCTGTTCACTTCTTTCTTCATCTTCCCCCTCTTTCCCTTCTCTCTCGTTCCTTTCTCTCTTCTCTTCTTCTTCGTTTCTTCTTTTTCTGCGGCTTCTCTCTTCTCCTTTCTTTTTTTCTTCCCTCTTCTGTTCTGTTCCTTCCTTTCCTCTCGTCTTTCTTCTCTTTGTACTTTTTTCCTCTCTTCCTCTCTGCTCTCTTTTCCTCCCCTTCCCGTCCTTTTTTGTCTCTTCTTTCTCTTCTTCTCTCTTTTTTTTTTCTTTCTCTCTCCTTTTCTTATCTGTTTCTTACTTCTCCTCTCCTTTTTCGGTTTCTCTTTCTTCGTTCTTTCTCCTTCTCTCGTCTCTCTCTTTTTCTTTTTCTCTTCCTCTCTTCTCTCAAATTCTCTCTCATCCCCCCACCTCTTTCTTCGCTCTCTTTCTCCTTCTCCTTTGCTCTTCTTTCTCTCTCTCTTTCTTCTTCTTCTCTCTTCTCTCTCTCTTTTCTTTCTCTTCTTCCTTCTTTCTCCTTCTCTCTCTGCTTCTCTTCCGTCTCTCTCTTTTCTCTCTTTTCTCTTACTCTCCTTTCGTTCCCTTCCTCACTTCTCTACTTCCTCTTCTGCCTCTTCTCCTTCTCCTGTTCCGTCTCGTTTCTCTCCTCTTCCATCTCTCTCTTCTTCTCTCCTCCATTCCGCTCTTTCTCTCTTTCCGTTCCGCTCGATCTTTTCTTCTGCTGCTCTTCCTCTTTCGTTCTCTTCTCTCTTTCCTCTTCTCTTTCTTTCCTGCTGCTCTGTACATTCTTCTTCCTCCCTTCTTTCTTTCCTTCTCTCTCTCTTCTCTCTCTCCTTTTCTTCTTGTCTTCCGTCTCCTCTTCTTCTTTTTCTTTTCTCTCTCCCTCTTTTCCTTTTTCTGTTCTCGCTTTCTTCTCTCCTACTCCCTCTGCTCTTTTCTCTTTCTTCTTCCTCCTCCTTTGTCGCTTCTCTCTTTGGTTTCCTCTCTCTTCTCTTCCCTTTTTTCTCTCTCTCCCTGTCTCTCCTTCTTACTCTTCTCTTGTCTCTTTCTCCTCTCTATTTCTTTTCTTTTCCTGCTTCTCCTCTTTTTCTTTTCTCTCGTCTCTCTGAATCTTTCTCTCCTTTCTCTTCTCTTTCTGCTCTCCTCTCTGTCTTTCCTCCCCTCTCGTCTTTCTTTCTCTGTCTTTCTCTTCTTCTTTCCTACTTTCCTCCTCTCCTCTTTTCTCGTTCGCCTTCTTTCCTTCCTCTGCTCTGCTATTCTCTCTCCTCTGTTCCTTCTCTCTCTCTTCTTTCTTCTCTTCTTCTTTCTTCCTTTTCTTCCTTCTCTGCTTTCTCGTTCTTCTCTTCCTTCCCTCCCCTTTCCTTCTTCTTTCCGCGCCTCCCTTTCTCGTCGCTCTCTCTTTTCTTCCCTCTCTCTCCTTCTTCTTCTTCTCTCTTCCTTCCTCTTCCTTCTCGCTCTAGCTTCTTTCTTCTTTTTCTTCTCGCTCTTTCTTCTCCCCCCTCTTCTCTTCTCCTTCTCTTCCTCTTCTGTCTCCTTCTCTCTTCTCTTTCGCTCTCTCTTCTCTCCTTCTTCGCCTTCCTCTTTTTTTTCTCTTGCTTTTTTCTCTCCTCTTTTCCTTTCTTCTTCTTTCTCTTCTTCTCTGCCGCCTCTTTCTTCTTCTCTTATCTCTCTCTTTTTGCTCTTCATCTTTTTTCTCCTCTCGTTCTTCTTTCTCCTCTTCTCTCTCCTCTTCTCTTTCCTTTCTTCTCTTCTTTGCTCTCTCTCTTCTTCTTTCTCTCTTAGCTCTCTTTCTTTCCCCTCTCCTCTTTTCTTTCTTCTTTTCTCCTCTGTCTCTCTTCTTTCTCTTCTTCTTCTTCTCTCCTCTTCTTCTCTTCTTCTCTGTGTGCCTTCTGTCTCCTCTGCTCTTTCCTCTTTTTTATTTTCTACTTCTTCTTTTTCTCTCTCCTTTTTCTCTCTTCTCTCTTTTCTTTCTTTCTCTCTCTCCTCTTCTCTTCTCTTCATTCTCTTTTCCTTTTCCTTCATCTCGCTCTTCCTTTCTTTCCTTTTCTCTTTCGTCTCTTCTTCTTCTTTCTTTCCTGCTTTCTTTCTCTTCTTCGCTTCGTTTTCCTTTCTTCTTCTTCTTCTCTCCTCTTCCTCTCTTTTTCCTCTTCCTCTTCTTTCTCTTCCTTCGTCTCTTCCTCTCGCTCCTCATTCTTCTTTTTCTCTCTTTCTTCCTCCTTCTTCTTCTCTTTTCCTTTTCTTCTCGCTCCTCCTCCTCTCTTTCTCTTCTCTCTGTCTCTCTTCCTCTTTTTCTCTTTCTTCCCCTCTCCTTCTCTGTCTTCCTTCTGCTTTCTTCTCTCTTCTTTCCTTTTCTCTCTCTCTTCCTTCTCTTTTCTTTGCTCTCCATTCCTTCTTCTCTCTCCTTTTTCCTTTCTCTCCGCTTTTCTTTCCTTTCCTTCTTTCTTTTCTTCTTCTTCCCTTCCGGTTCCTCCTTCTTGCTCTTCCTTTCTTTTTTTCTTCGTCTTAACTATACTTCTGTTTTTCCGTCCTTCTGCCTTCTTCTCTTCTCTTTCGACCTGTCCTTTCCTCGCTCTTCTCGCTCTGCCTTCTCTCTTCTCTTTCTCTCTCTTCTCTTCTTCTCTTTCTTCTTCTCTCTCTCTTCTCCTTTTTCTCTTCTCTCCTTTTCCTTTCTCTCTCTCTCTTCCTCTCGTTTCTCTCCTTCCTTCTCTTTCTCTCCTTTCTCCATTTCCTTTTCTCCTTCTCTCTTCCCTCTTTCTCTCTCTCTCTTCTTTCTCTTCTTCTCTCTTCTTTTCCTTTTTCTCTTTCTTTTCTTCCTCTCCCTCCCTTTCTTCTCTCCTCCTGTTCTTCTCTCTCTTCTCATGTCCTCTGTTCTCTTCTTTCCTCCTCTCTCTTCTTCTTTCTCTTCTCTCTTCCTTCTCTCTCTCTCTTCTCTTCTTCTCTTCTTCTCCCTTACCCTCGCCTCTCTTCTTCTCTCTCGTTTTCTTCCATCTCCTCGTTCTTCTTCTTTTTCTTCCTCTCTTCTCTCATCTTCTTTTCTTCCCCCTCTTTCTTTCTTTTTCTCTTTCCTCTGTCTTCTCGTTGCTTTCTCTCTCTCTCTTCATTTCTTCTTCTCTCTTTCTCTTCTCTTTGGTCTCCTTCTTTCTCTTCTTCTCTCTCCTTTCTTCTCCTCTCTTTCTCTCTCTCTTTTCTCCCTCTCTCTCTCCTCTTTCTCTTCTTTTTTCTTCTCTTTTTCTCTCTTTCTTCTTCTCTCCTCTCTTCTCTTTTTTTTTTTTCTTCTTTTTCTCTTTTCTTTCGTCCCTTCTCTTTCTCCTTTTCCTCTTTTTTCTCCCTTGCTGCCTTTTCCTCTCTCCTCTCCCCTCTCTTATCCCTCTTCTCCTCTCCTTTCCTTTCCTCTCTCTTTTTCTCCTCTTTTCTGCGGCCCCTTCCTCTCTTCTTCTCCTCTCTCTTTCTTTTCTTTCTCTTTTCATCCTTTTTTTTCCTCTTCTCCTTCCTTCTTTCCTTTATCTCTTCTCCTTCTTTTTCCCCTTCTCCTTCTCTTTCTTCTTTTTTCCTCCTTCTCTCCCTGGCTTTTCTTCCTTTCTTCCCTCTCTCTCTTCCTCTTCTGCTTTTTTCTTCCTCTTCTTTTTCCTCTCTCTTGCCTCTCTCCTCTTTTTTCCTTCTTCTCTTTCCTTCTTTCCTTTTCTCTCTCTCTTCTCTCCTCCTCTTTCCTTCGTTCTCTCTGTGGTTCTTTCCTCTTCTCTTTTGTCTCCTTATTTTTCTCGACTTCTTTCCTTCTCTTCCTCTTTCTCTCTCCTTTCTTTTTCTTTTTCTCTCCTTTTCTGTCCTTCTTTTCTCGTTTCTTTTCGCTTTCCTCTCTCTTCTTTTGTCCTTTCGTCCTTCTTCTTCTTTTCCTCGCTCTGCTCTTCGTCTCTCTCTTTTCTTTTCGTTCGTCTTCGTTCCCTTCTCCTGGCTCTCTCTTTCTCTCTCTCTCGCTTCTCTGTGTGCTCTTCGTTCCTCTTTCTTTTTTCTTTCTCTCTGCGCGGTCTTTTCTCTTTCCTTGTGACCCCTTCGTTCTGCTCTCTGCCGTTCTCGTCCTCCGTGCCTGCCTCTTTTCTCTTTTTTTCCTCGCTTTCTCTCTTTTTTCTCTCTCCTGTCGCTTGCTTCCTCGCGCGCTCTCTCCTCTCCCTCCGCCTCTGGTCTCTCTCTCGCTCGTGCCGCTCCTCTTCTTTCTTGCTCTCTCCCCCTCCTCTCTCTTTTTCTTTTCGCCCGCTTCTGTTTCGGGTCTCTTGTTGCGTCGCTTTCGCTCCTTCTCGCGGCTTGCTCGGGTCTTTCTTTCGTCTTCTTGCTCCTGGCCTCTCTCTCTCTCCTTTCGGCTCTTCTTCTTGGCTCTGCTTTTCCTTCTCTGTTCGCGCCGCTCGTTCGCTCTTCGCTCGCTTTGCTTTCTGCTTCTTCGTCTGCTGCTCTCCTTTCCTCTGCTTCGCTCGCTCTCGCTCTGGTTCTCTTCTTTGTTGCTCTTGTGCTCTCTTCTCTCCTTCGTCTGTTCTCGCTTGTGTTTCTGCGGTCCTTTGTCCCCTTTTTTCTTTTGCTTCGTGATCGTTCCGGCGCGCTGCGGCCGCTCCTTTCTTTTCGGGTCGGGCTTGAGCTTCTTCCTCGCTTCTGTGGCTCTCGTCGGGGTTCGCTCTCGCTGTCTCTTTCGTTCCGTGTCCCGCGCCTTCTGGCGCGTCTCTCTCTTCTTCGTTCGCCGTTCTCTCTCATGTTTCGTCTGCTTCCGTCTCTGGTTCTTTCTCTCTCTCGGTCCTCCTCGCGCCGCTCGCGTTTCTTTCTTCTCGCTGTGCTCTTCGTTTTCGCGCTCCTCTCTCTTTTCCGTCCCTCTGCGTCCCCTCCGTTCTCGCTCTCTGCTGCGCCGTTTGTTGTGTTATCTCGTCGTTTTGCTTTCTCTGCTGTCTCCCTGTCCCTCCTTCTCCTCTTCCTCTCTTTCGTTTTCGCCTTCTGGCTCCTCGCCGGCTTCTTTTGGGCCCCTCTCTGCCTCTTCTCTGCTCTCTGGTCTCTCTCCTCCGCTCCTCTTCGCTTCTTCCGTTGTCTTCGCTGTCTTTCTCTTTCTCACTCTCCCGCTCTTCGTCTGCGCGGTCTCTTTCTTTCTCTTCTTCTCTTTCTCGACTTGTTTTCGTCTTCGCGGCTTCGCTTGTCTTCTCCTTTTCTCCTTCTTCGCCGTGCTCTGCTGTCGTTTCTTCGTCCTTTTTCGTGCGCTTACCCTCTTAAATACTCCCGACCAATCTCTGCTCTTCTTTCTCTTTCTGCTTTCTTTGCTTTTCCCTGCCGCCCTCTCTGCTCTTTTCCTCTTTTTCGCCGTCGCTCGCGGCTCTCCTCTCTTCTCCTCTTGCCTGCTCTCGTGCTTCTCGGTCTGCTCTACCTCTCTTGTCTTTGCGTCCTTGGTTCTGTTCGTTGTTTCTTCCTTCTCCGCGGCTCCTCCCTAGCTCTCTTTTCTGCGGCGCCTGGCGGGCTCCTGGTCGCTTTCGGTGCTCCTTTGGCTTGTCGTCGTGTTTCTCTCATCTCCTTCTTGTCTCTCGCCCTCCGGTTTCGCCCCTTCTCTTTGTCGCGTCTTTCGCCTCTCTTGCCGTCGCAATTCCTGGCCTCCTTACGCGCGTCTTCGCGGTTTCCTTTCGTTCTGCTCTGTCTTTTTCCGTCGCTTTTCTCCTCCTCTTTTGGTTTGGCTTCTCCTTCGTTTTTCTGCTTTCCGCGCCTTCTCCTCTCCCTGGTTTTTTCTCCCTCTTTCCTTCTTTCTCGAGTCCTTTCTCGTCTTTCGTCTCTGGTCCGCTCCGCGCTTCTTTGCGTCTCCTTGTCTTCCGCTTCTTCCTTTCCGTCCCTCTCGCGCTTTCTTCTTTTCGTCTGCGGCGCTTCCTTTCGCTGACGGCTGCTCGGCTTCGCATCGCGCTCCCTCTTTGTCGCGCGCCGGCTCTTTGTTCCGTTCCTCGTCCGTGTTCGTTTGGTCTCGCTGCCGCCTGTGCTGGTCTTCTCTTCTCTTCTCCGCGCGTTCCTCGCTGCTTGGCTCTGGCTGTCGTCGGTTGTCTCGCGCCTTCTGGCTCTCGCTTTTCTTTTCTTCGACCTTTCTTTGCTTCCCGTCTCCTCTTTTTGGGTTTCCTCGTTTTTCTGGCTGCTTTCGTCCCTTTCTTCGTTTTTTTTGCTTTGCGCTTTCCTTATCTCCCTTTTGTCCTCTGCCTTTCTCTTCTTTCGCTGTCTCTCTGCTGTCGCGGCTGCTGCTCCGCTCTCTCCATCGTTCGCGTCGTCCTCGCGCTCTTTTTTTCTTCCTCTCTCTTCGCCGGTCCTGTGTCTTCTTTTCTGCGCTCTCGCTGCTCTTTCGCGCGGCCGCTCGCGCTCTCTATCATCGCTCGCCCTCTTTCTCTGTTTCCGTCCTCCTCTTGTCCGTTCGTTCCGGCTTTCTCTCTCGTCGTCTCGCGTGCGTCGGCGTCCTTCCCTGCTCTCTTCGTCCCTCTCGCATGTTCTCCTTTTCCGGGGTAGCTCGGTCACTGCGCCGGCGCTTCCGCTTAGCGCCGCCTTTCTCCGTTCTCCTCCGGTCTCTCGCTTCTCGCGCGCGGCCTCTCTTCTCTCTCCTCGTCTCTGTTCGCTCCCTCCGCTCTCTTGGTCGTTCCGCTTCTCATCCCGTCTTCGTCCTCGCCCTGTTTCTCTTCTTTGCGGGTCTCTTCGCTCCTCTCTTTCTCTCTGTTTTCTTCTCCTGGCTCCTTTCTCTCTTCGCTCCGTTCGTGTGGCTCTTCTTTCTGCATCCTCTTCTTTATTCTCTGCTCTGCCGCTCGCCGTCTGTGTCGTTTTTCTCCCGTTCGTCTCTCTCTTTCTTGCCTGTCTCTTCCCCCCACCCTTGCTCTTTTCGGTGGCGTCCCTCTTTGTTTTCTCTCGTCTTTTCTGTCCCCTCGTCTGTGGCTTTCTCTTCCCGCTCATTTTCTGGCTCGCGTCGGTTCGCGTCGCTTTTCTTTTTTCTTCTCTTGTGCTCTCTTCCCTTTTGTTGTTGCTTCTCGCTTTCCGTCCGATCTCGCCTTCCTCCTGCTCGTGGTCGCCGCGCGGCCCCCCCGCGCTGTCTCCCCGTCGTCTTCCCTTTTCCTGCCGCGTCTCTTTCTCCTCCTTCTCTTACAACACACACAGCTCTATAGATAGTTTATCTCCTGCTATAGAGTGCTACAACACACACAGCTCTATAGATAGTGTATGTCCTGCTATATTGTGCTACAACACACACAGCTCTATAGATAGTGTATGTCCTGCTATATTGTGCTACAACACACACAGCTCTATAGATAGTGTATGTCCTGCTATATAGTGCTACAACACACACAGCTCTATAGATAGTGTATCTCCTGCTATATAGTGCTACAACACACACAGCTCTATAGATAGTGTATGTCCTGCAATATTGTGCTACAACACACACAGCTCTATAGATGGTGTATGTCCTGCTATATAGTGCTACAACACACACAGCGTCGTCAATAGTTTAATCCCCTGCTAGAGTGTTACAACACCACACTCTATAGAAAGTGTAAATCTCCTGCATATAGTGCTACAACACACACAGCCTCTATAATAGTGTATGTCCTGCTATAGAGTGCACAACACACACAGCTCTATAGATAGTAGTATCCTGCTATATAGTGCCACCACACACACTCCTAGCATTAGTGTATCTCCTGCTATAGTGTTAAACACACACCCCTCTATAGATAGTGTATCTCCTGCTATGATGTTACAACACACACAGCTCTATAGATAGTGATCTCCTGCTATATGATGCTACAACACACACAGCTCTATAGATAGTGTATTCCTGCTATGAGTGCTACAACCACACAGCTTCTATAGATAGTGTATCTCCTGCTATATTAGTGCCACAACACACACAGCTCTATAGATAGTGTATCTCCTGCTATAGGGTGTCAACAAACACACACAGCTCTATAGATAGTGTTCTCCTCTCCTGCTATAAGTGCTACAACACACCCCTCTATAGATAGTGAATCTCCTCTATAGATACATCTATAAGTGTACTTAATACAACACACACGCTCTATAGATAGTGTATCTCCTGCTATAGATGCTACAACACACCACAGCTCTATAGATAGTGTATCTCCTGCTATAGGTGGTTAAAACACACACAGCTCTATAGATAGTGTATCTCCTGCTATAGAGTGTACAACAACACACGCACTATAGATAGTGTATCTCCTGCTAAGAGTGCTACAACACACACAGCTCGATAGATAGTGTATCTCCTGCTATAGAGTGTTACAACACACACAGCTCTATAGATAGTGTATCTCCTGCTATAAGTGTAAACACACACGCTCTATAGATAGTGTATCTCCTCTATAAGTGCTACAACACACACAGCTCTATAGATAGTGTATCTCCTGGCTATATAGTGCTACAACACACACCAGCTCTATAGATAGTTTATCTCCTGCTATAATGTTACAACACACACAGCTCTATAATATGTATCTCCTGCTATAGAGTGTTACAACACACACGCTCTATAGATAGTGTATCTCCTGCTATAGAGTAAACACACCCCAGCTCTATAGATAGTGTATCTCCTGCTATATAGTGCCACAACACACACAGCTCTATAGATAGTGTATCTCCTGCTATAGATGTTACAACACACCAGCTTCATAGATAGTGTATCTCCTGCTATAGAGTGTCCAACAACCACACTCTATAAATTGTATCTCCTGCTATAGTGTTACACACCACCGCTCTATAGATATGTATCTCCTCTATGATGCTACACAACACACAGCTCTAGAATAGTGTTTCCTGCTAAGAGGCTAAACACAACACACTCGATAGATAGTGTATCTCCTGCTATATAGTGCCACAACACACACGCCTAAGAAGTGTACTCCCATAGAGTGTAAAACACACACCAGCTCTATAGATAGTGTAACTCCAGCTATAGATGTGACAACACCACAGCTCTATAGTAGTGTATCTCCTGCTATATAGTGTCAACACCACCGCTCTATAGATAGTGTATCCGGCTATAGAGTGCACAACACACACAGCTCTATAGAAGAGTGTATCATCTCCTCTATATAGTGCCACAACACACACCACGCTCTATAGATAGTGTATCTCCTGCTATAGAGTGTTACAACACACACAGCTCTAAGATAGTGTATCTCCTGCATATAGGTGTTACAACCCACACAGCTCTATAGATAGTGTATCGTCCTCTATAGAGTGCCAACACACACAGCTCTATAGATAGTGTATCTCCTGCTATAGAGTGTACACACACACAGCTCTATGATAGTGTATCTCCTGCTATAAGGTGCACAACACACACAGCTCTATAGATAGTGTATCTCCTGCTAGGAGTGTTACAAACACACCAGCCTATAGATAGTGTATCTCCTGCTATATAGTGCTACAACACACCCAGCTCTATAGATGTGTACTCCTGCATAGAGTGCTACAACACACACAGCTCTATAGATAGTGTATCTCCTGCATAAGTGTCAACACACACAGTCCTAAGAAGTGTACTCCTGCTATAATGTTAAAACACACACTCCTATAAGTATGTATCTCCTGCTATAGAGTGTACACACACACAGCTCTATAGATAGTTTATCTCCTGCTATAAGTGCTAACAAACACACACAGCTCTATAATAGTGATTCCTGCTATAGAGTGTACAACACCACACAGCTCTATAGATAGTGTATCTCCTGCTATAGAGTGTACAACACACACACCTCTATAGATAGTGATTTCCTGCTATAGAGTGTTAAACACACACAGCTCATAGATAGTGTATCCCTGCTATATATGTTCAACACACAACCCTATATTAGTGTATCTCCTGCTATAGAGTGTTAAACACACCCACTCTATGATAGTGTATCTCCTGCTATAGAGTGCTCACAACACACACAGCTCTATAGATAGTTTATCTCCTGCTATAGAGTGTTAACACACACAGCTCATAATAGTTTATCTCCTGCTATAAATGGCTACAACCACACACAGCTCTATAGATAGTTTTTCCTTCTATAAGTGCTTACAACACACACAGCTCATAGATAGTGTATCCCTGCTATAGAGTGTTACAACACACACAGCTCTATAGATAGTTTATCTCCTGCTATAGAGTGCACAAACACACACAGCTCTATAGATAGTGTATCCTGCAATATTGTGCTACAACACCACCACAGCTCCTATAGATATGTATGTCCTGCTATATAGTGTTACAACACACACAGCTCTATAGATAGTGTATGTCCTGCCCCCCCCTTTTTTTTCCTGCATATTGTGCTAAACACACACAGCTCTATAATAGTGTATGTCCTGCGTATTGGTGCTACAACACACACAGCTCTATAGATAGTGTATCTCCTGCTATATAGTGCTACAACACACACAGCAGCCCCACACTGGCTCAGTCTGGACAGTGCAGCTCAGGGATTAGCCAGCAATGACGTCAGCTGCCAGTTCTCACATCAAGCTTTGGCAAATGTAAACTGTTTTGTCTGCCACTCCCCCTGCAGACCGTCGACCAATCTTTTCTTTTTTGGAGAATGATAGCTTTACCACGCCTACCAGCGATTGAAGAGACCTGTCAGTCATGGCTTTTGGCCCTGCCTATTTTGAATGTTTCTATTCACTGGGAGAAAAGGAAAGTAACAGTGTTGCATCTGGAGATGAATGAAGTGAATGGGAAACTTATGAGAGACCAATAGGTGCAGAAGAAAGCCACATGCTGGAAGAAGATAACATCCAAGCACAGTAAGTAGGGGGGTGGGGGGATCCTGGAAGTACTGCATGGGGATGGTGGGGGATGCACTGGGCACCTGATGAACCCCCCAGTGAGTTATTGTTATTTTCATGTCACTTTAATATGGGGAGGTGTTGCAGCTCTGGGGACTGTCACTGTGATATTGGTGCAGTGGGTGACATTAATAAATGATTGGGTGAGAATGGAGAGAGATCAGGAGCATTTGCATGTAAGTTTAAGGATTATAGAACCTGGACCCCTTCATAGAACCAGCACCCCCTTTAAAGATTCAGGACCCCTTCATAGAACCAGCACCCCCTTTATCTCGTCGCTCGCTGCTCGGCAACTTTGCCCGCTAGCAGCTCGGCTACGCCTCCTCGCTCGTACACTCGCTGTCAGGCTAGCTCGGGTCTCGCTCGACTAGCTCGCTCGCTCGCTCCCGCTCGCTCGCTCGCTTGGCCCGCTCTCTCGCTCAGCTCGCTGACTAGCTCCCGCTCGCTCGCTCGCTCGCTCATCTCTCTATGCCCGCTCCTCCTCGCTCGCTCGCTAGCTCGCTCGCTCGACTCGCTCGCGCCCCGCTGCTCCTCCTTCCTCGACTCGGCCCGAAGACATGACAACCACAGACGGCATGGATATCGTCTGTTTTGTTTGCATTGTGTATTTTCCTATTAAGTAACACAGCCCATTTCCTTAACCCCCATGTAATGTCTAAAGAAATCACTAGAACATAAAACTCTTGAGTGGACCTTCTCCAAACAAGGGGCAAACCATTTCGCGTTCCCCTGTAAGGACGCCAGGACCGGTATGCAGAGGCTGGGTTGGCGCTAACCCCTGCTGGGCTCATTGTATTACAGTCATAAACGATGATTTCTTTTTGAAAGATGCCTTTTCAATGATTCTTTTCCCTTCCGCCTGAGGATAATCAAATCCTTACCAATGTGATCTTTCCACTGCTGGGAGCCGCCTTCGGCTGATTTTATCCGAACAGTAAATAGAACGCCCCTGGAGATGACTTTTAGGTATGGTCTTCCTTGAAGAGGTCTGCAGTCGATGAATGACAGGCCCTCTTGTTTGGGTAATAGAGTCCTTTGGTACATTTTGATTAATCTTTCGTGTGCCCTAGATCATTAGGATATATTTTTACTTTGGTAAAGTGTTTGGTCTTGAGCCGATCACCCGGGCTTCCAACTCCAGCATATTGACTTAAAGTTCCGCCATTTCAATTATGTTGACCATTTGGGCGTGGTGAGCCTAGTGGAGGAAGGTGCCGATATGCACTGTTATATATCGTGCTTACTTACGTGGACACGCCTGCGTTGACCAGTCTATTATTCAGTAAGTCTGCAACAGTGCAACAGCTGGCACTGTCTGCAAAACCCACAACCAGTGGAGCGTGCAGAGCCTGTTGGAAGGAGGGGCAATAGGCGTCAGTTATGCAGGCGTATAAGACACACGGAAGGCTGGGGCTTCTGAATAGAAAGATGTGTCGACCTGCTACTGATGATGAGAAGATGTTTCAAGTAGGAAAGTCGAAGCAGAGGCTTGAGACCTGAGGTCTTGAACCCGGGCGGAGAGTGCACATATAACCACCTTCGTTCTAAAAGGGGAAGGATTCGCATTAGGAACTGCGAAGAAAGCCAAAGAAAGCGAAGGTGCACACTCTAACACACTAGTGAAAAAGAGCAAGGGCAATAAAAAGTAACTTTGAACTTTCAAAAATACATGTGCGCATTCAGTTTAATGCCGTACATAAAAAAAGGTTGCATGTCATCATGCATTCTTTTTAGGTATACACAGAACCTTAGGTGGCCGGATGAGTTTAAGTTGCAACAACTAACATGGTTGGAACTATTCTGCATATACAAACATATATTAAAAGGCGCAGTTCTCCCTTAAATGCAAAATCTAATAGTTGGCGATTTATCGGCTCGGCAAACCCCAAAAAAACTGCTGATTGTTCCCCGTTTATTCATGGATTATAACCAGTATTTAATGTAGTTCTGATTTTGTTTCTGGCAAAGATATCCGCTACTCCCGTCGCCTCCAAAACCCTTTAATCGAGACTTGAGCATGTGCAGAAAGGAAGGCAGCAGTCACATATTATTTGTGATAAACCAGCAGTCACAGCCTTATAGGTGGCTGGTCCACGCCCCCCCTGGATACAAAAATCAGTAGGGGTTGTGACAAAAACCCCGAAAGATTGGGCCCTGTGGCCTCACAAAGCTTTGATAAAACCCACAAACGTTGCCCAATTACCGTTCCAGCCCATAAGTGTATTTTTATGTAATAAAGCACTAATGGTACAGTCTATAAAGTTGTTCATATGTTGTTTTTTTTTTGGTATAGAAGATTGTTCCAGCGTCATAGCAGTCTGGAGTTCGTGTACCAACCCCTCCATCAGACACCTTGTAGAATGGAATGGCTGAGAATTAATGTTTTCCCCAACAACATTTGCTATCGACATTATTACTATATTTAACTATCTATATAGAGCAACAACAAAGGCATAGTTGATGTGTAACCTTTCCTTATGTGTACACTCGTAGGGTCATAACAAGACCTATGGGGTTCAATGTGTGATTAGATTGGTCAGCTCCTAGTGCGGGCTGATGTGAACAAATTCACTAACTGTACCACATATCAGGTAAGTTTTTTATTTGCATGTTTACACTAGATATATCTAACCTCGTAATGATAATGTAATTCTACAAGACATAAACTTAAAGGGAAGTCTTTTCTTTTTTTTTTTTTATGGCCAGATCTACAGCTTGCTAAAAAGATTCCCCGAGAAGACGTGCAGCAATTAGCTATGTGAGACTGAACGACAAATTTACGCCTTTATTAAACTTCATCAGGTCCCAGCTGTAAACAGAGCCAGAAAATACACTGTCCTTTAATATATGATGGTGATGTGTGTGAACGATACACCAACTTCTAGTGTCTGACTGTACCACATATTTAACCAAGATCAGGGTAGAGATATATTCTCCTCGTAGGTAAGAGTCATACTGGATCTGACAGCACTATGTATGGCCTAACCTGCACACCGTCCTATGAGGGACTAATTAGCCATCCTGCTTGACAGAAGCTACAACTACGTAGCTGATCCTTATCGCAGTATGCCAAAATTGCGTTTTCGGTCGCTACTGAAAGACCCGCATCACTGAAAACACCACAATGCTCCCTATCTAAATATATAAGGCAAAGAAAATGAAGATGACCGCAATAATCACCACTGGAGTCTTTTATTCATATATGGTACTGAAGGGTAACTAATAATGTCATAAAGGGCTCTGTGTATGCTGTAACCTCCATAGAGCCAATATACTGGCATCAAATGCAAAAAGAATGGGATTGTAAAGGAAAAAAAAGTTGGTGCAGAACTACATTAATGTGCTAAATTCTGAAATTCTAAATTAAAACCAAGAAGCCCAGACACAAACGTGTCGCTTCAGTCATGTAGTTAAATTAGAGGATTTAACCAGGCCCAGTGAGCCCACAACTCTCCCCCAGTTAACATAGGGGCTCTCAACGCTTGTAACTGATATGGCACCGGCGAATGCGTAATACCTATATAGATTTCGTAGATAGAGCCGCCGGCTACACTACAAATAAAAGTTCATCTCTTGATCCAAGTCGATGAGTCTCCTAGCACTGCATCTGCAGCAGGTAGGTACATGCCATTTGTGGGATCAGAGGGCAGACAGAAAACTATTGGCAAGTGGTTCATCTTGGTGTACGGGGGCCCCATTTAGGCTCTTGAATAGGGACTGGGGCAGTTTTTATTCATACCGAGAAGGAGCAATTGCGTTAATGGTCTTTATCTTTAACCCATTGGATTAGATTGTGTCCAGGGTATCTTACGTAGGGCGTTTAACTTTCCTTAGAAAGCGAGCTCTGCATCATCATGGGGTACAGGAAGCACCAACAGAAAGGGGGTCCCAGTAAAATTGGAAGATAAAGATGAGTCCGTGATCTTTATAATGGGTTTGTTCTATGAAGGGGGTACTGGATACTATGAAGGGGGGTCCTGGTACTATGAAGGTGGGTCACTGGTACTATGAAGGGGGTCCGGCTCTTATGGAGGGGGTCCCTGCTCGTATGCAGGGGGTTCCTAAGGGCTACTTATAAAGGGGGACTAACAAAGGGGACTGGTTCTATGAAGAGGGGTCCTGAATCTAGAAAGGGGGTGCTGATTCTAGAAGGGGTCCTGAACTATAAGGGGGTGCTGGTTCTAAATAGGGGGTCCTAACCTATAAATGGGGTCCCTGTATCTATGACATGTTGTCCTGAATCTATAAGGGAGTGTCCTGGTTCTTTGAAAGTGGGTCCTAATCTATAAAGGGGGGCTGGTTCTATAATGAAGGGTCCCTGAATCTATTAGATTCAGGACCCCTTCATAGAACCAGCACCCCCTTTATAGATTCAGGACCCCTTCATAGACCCGGGACTCCCTTTATAGATTCAGGACCCCTTCATAGAACCAGCACCCCCTTTATAGATTCAGGACCCCTTCATAGAACCGGGACTCCCTTTAAAGATTCAGGACCCCTTCATAGAACCAGCACCCCCTTTATAGATTCAGGACCCCTTCATAGAACCAGCACCCCCTTTAAAGATTCAGGATCCCTTCATAGAACCAGCACCCCCTTTAAAGATTCAGGACCCCTTCATAGAACCGGGACTCCCTTTATAGATTCAGGACCCCTTCATAGAACCAGCACCCCCTTTATAGATTCAGCCACACAAAGCTCTATAGAGTAGGTATCTCCGCTATAGAGTGTTTAAACACACAGGCTCTATAGATAGTTGATATCTCCTGCTATAGAGTGCTAACAACCACAACAGATCTATAGATAGTTATCTCCTGCTTATAGTTGCTACAACACACACAGCTCTATAGATAGTGTATGTCATGCTATAAGGGTTAAACACACAATCACACGCATTTATACTCATGACTTTCCCATGCCCCCCTCCCCCCCCGTTCCTCCATTTTTTTCCCTCGGCTTATAGAGTGTTACAACACACACAGCTCTATAGTAGTGTATTTCCTGCATATAGTCGTTTAAAACACACACAGCTCTATAGATAGTGGATTCTCCTGGCTATATAGTGCCACAACACACACGCTCTATAGATAGTGATCTCCTGCTATAGAGGGTTAAAACACCACACAGCTCTATAGATAGTGTATTCTCCTGCCTGATAGAGTGTTTACAACACACCACAGATCTATAGATAGTTATTCTATGCTGATAGAGTGTTACAACACCACACAGCTCTATAGAAGTGTAATCTCCTTGCTAGATAGTGCTACAACACACACAGTCATAGAAGTGGATTCCTGCTATAGGAGGCTACAACACACACAGCTCATAGATAGTGTATCTCCTGTATATAGTGCCACAAACACACACAAGCTCTATAGATAGTGTATCTCCTGCTATAGGTGTGAAAACACACAACAGCTCTATAGATAGTGTATCTACTTCTTATAGAGTGTTACAACACCACACAGCTCTATAGATAGTGTATCTCCTGCTATATAGTGCTACAACACCAAAGCTATGATAGATAGTGTATGTCCTGCTATAGGTGCTACAACAACACAGCTCTATAGATAGTGTATCTCCTGCGATATGTGCCAAAAACCACACCGCTCTATAGATAGTATCTCCTGCTATAGAGTGTTACAACACACACAGCTCTATTAGATCAGTTATCTCCTTTGCTATTAGTGCACAACACACACAGCTCTATGAGATAGTGTATTCCGGCGATAGAGTGTTACAACACACACAGACCTATAGCAAGTGTATCTCTGCCTATAGAGTGTTACAACACCAAACAGCTTCTATAGATAGTGTATTCTCCTGCTATAAGGGCCACAACACACACAGCTCTATCGATAGTGTATCGTCTGCTTATAGAGTGTTAAAAACACCACACAGCCTATAGTAGTGTATCTCCCTATAGAGTGCTACAAACACACACAGCTCTATAGATAGTTTATCTGCTAGAGAGTGCGTACAACAAACACAGCCTCTAGAGATAGTTGTATCTCCTGCTATAGAGTGTTTACAACACACCACAGCTCTATAGATTATGTATCTCCTGTAAGAGTGTTAAAACACACACAGCTCATAGATAGTGTATCTGCTATAGAGGCTACAACACACCACAGCTCTATAATAGTTTATCTCCTGCTATATAGTGCTACAACACACAACCGCTCTATAGATCGTTTATGTCCTGCATATAGTGTTAAACACACAAGATCATAGAAGTTGTATCTCATGATATAGAGGGTTACAACACACACAGTCGATAGATAGTATTTCCTGCTTATAGAGTGTTAAAACACACACAGCTCTATAGATAGTGTATCTCCTGCTATATAGTGTTTACAACACACACCGCTTATAGATAGGTATCTCCTGCTATAGAGTGTTAAACACACACAGCTCTATAAGTAGTGTATATCCTGCTATAGAGTGCTACAAAACCACACACAGCTCTATAGATAGGTTATCCTGCTATAGAGTGTACAACACCACACAGCTCTATAGATAGTTTATCTTCATGCTATATAGTGCTACAACACACACAGCTCATAGATAGGGTAGGTCCGCTATATAGTGTTACAACACACACAGCTCTAGAAGATAGTGTATCTCCTTTATAGAGTGTACACCACACACAGCTCTATAATAGTTTTATCTCCTGCTATAGAGTGCTACACACACACAGCTCTATAGATAGTGTATTGTCCTGCAATATGTGCACAACAAACACAGCTCTATAGTAGTGATGTCCTGCTATATTGTGCTACAAACACACAGCTCTATAGAGGTGTTAGTCTGCAATATTGGCTAAACACCACACAGCTCTATAGATAGTGGATGTCCTGCTAGATGTGTGCTAAACACACACAGCTCTATAGATAGGTATCCTCCTGCTCTTAGTGCTACAACAACACAGCCTATAGATAGTTTATCTCCGCTATATAGGGCTACAACACACCACAGCTCATAGATAGTGTATGTCTGATATTGTGTACAACACACACAGCTCATAGATGGGTGTATGTCGCTATCATAAGTGCCGAAACACACCACAGCTCTATAATAGGTATCTCTGCGTATAGAGTGCTACAACAACACACAGCTATATAGATGTTTATCCCTGATAGAGGTGCTACAAACACACACAGTCTATAGTAGTTTATCTCCTGCTATCTAGTGCACAAAACACAACAGCTCTATAATAGTGTATGTCCTGTATATAGGTACAACACACACAGCCTCTATAGATAGTGTATCTCCTTGCTATAGAGTGTTCAACAAACACAGCTTATAGATAGTTTATCTCCTGCTATCGAGGCTTATTTTTTTTTTTTTTGTTTTTTTTTGTAACAACACACACAGCTCATAGATTAGTGTATGTCTGCAAATGTGCACAACACACACAGCTCTCTAGCTAGGTCTGTCCTGGCGTCCCTATGAGTGCGATTACAAGCACTACCGCTTATCGAGAATAGAGGGGTATGTCGTCTAAGAACCCCCGGTATTGGCTAAACCCCACTTGCACACCTTCCACAGCCTCACCCATACGATGTTTATGTCTTTCTGCCCCACAATGTGCGTTCACAACTCAACACAGCTCCTTATGAATCGTGTCATCGAATCACTTTGCTATATAGTGAACAACACACACAGCTTTCTCTTTATTGGAGTTATGGCTCGCGCTTCGGCCACCATAGCACACACATGGTCTGTATATAGTGCCGTTAAGAACACACCCAACACAGGCTCGATAGATAGTGTATGTCCTGATATATTGTCTAACAAACACACACAGATTATAGATGGTGTATGTCCTGCTATATAGTGCTACAACACACACCGCTCTATAGATAGTGTATCTCCTGCCTATATAGTGCTACACACACACGCTCTAAGATAGGGTATGTCTGCTCTATTGTGCTACAACACACACCGCTCTATAGATGGTGTATGTTCCTGCTATATAGTGTACAACACACACAGCTCTATAGATAGTTTATCTCCTGATATTGTGCTCAACACACACACTCTATAGATATGTGTATGTCCTGCGATATTGTGCTTACAACACACACAGCTCTATAGATAGTGTATGTCCGCTATTAGTGCCTACAACACACAACCAGCTCTAAGTAGATAGTGTATCTACTTGCTAATAGTGCTACCAACACACACAGCTCTATAGAATCGTGTATGTCCTTGCAAATATTGTGCTTACACACACACACAGCTCTATAGATGGTGTATGTCCTGCTATATAGGCTACAACCACACAAGCTCTTAGATAGTGTATCTCCTGCCTAGATAGTGCGACAACCACACAGCAGCCCCACACTGGCTCAGGTCTGGACAGTGCGCCCTCAGGATTAGCAAGCAATGACGTTAAGGCTGCCAGTTCTCACATCAAGCTTTGGCAATTGTAAACTGTTTTGTCTGCCACTCCCCCTGCCGACCGTCGACCAATCTTTCTTTTTTGGAGAATGATAGCTTACCACGCATACCAGCGATTTGAAAGAAGAGGACCTGGCAGTCATGGCTTGGGGCCCTGCCTATTTTGAATGTTTCTATTCATGGGAGAAAGGAAGTAACGTGTTTTGCATCTGGAGATGAATGAAGTGAATGGGAACCTTATGAGAGACCAATAGCGTGACAGAGAAAGCCACATGTGAAGACAGATAACATCAAGCACCAGTAGTAGGGGGGGTGGGGGGCTCCTGGAAGTACTGCATGGGGATGGTTGGGGTGCAATGGGACTGAGAACCCCCAGGAGTTAGTGTTATGTCATGTTCACGTTAATATGGGGAGGTTGTTGCAAAGCTCTGGGGACGGCACTGTGATATTGGTGCCGTGGGTGACATTAATAAATGATTGGGTGATGAAAGGAGAGGAGAGAGGTCAGGAGCATTTGCATGTAAGTTTAAGGATTATAGAACCGGACCCTTTCATAGAACCCGGCACCCCTGTTAGATTCAAGACCCCTTCATGAAACCGCACCCCCTTTATAAGATTCAGGAACCCTTCATAGAACCAGCACCCCCTTTAAAGATTCAGGACCCCTTCATAGAAACAGGGACCTCCTTTATAGATTCAGGACCCCTTCATAGAACCAGCACCCCCTTAATAGATTCAGGACCCCTTCATAGAACCAGCACCCCCTTTATAGATTCAGGACCCCTTCATAGAACCAGTACCCCCTTTATAGATTCAGGACCCCTTCATAGAACCAGCACCCCCTTTATAGATTCAGGACCCCTTCATAGAACCACACAAAGCTCTATAGAGTAGGTATCTCCGCTATAGAGTGTTTAAACACACAGGCTCTATAGATAGTTGATATCTCCTGCTATAGAGTGCTAACAACCACAACAGATCTATAGATAGTTATCTCCTGCTTATAGTTGCTACAACACACACAGCTCTATAGATAGTGTATGTCATGCTATAAGGGTTAAACACACAATCACACGCATTTATACTCATGACTTTCCCATGCCCCCCTCCCCCCCCGTTCCTCCATTTTTTTCCCTCGGCTTATAGAGTGTTACAACACACACAGCTCTATAGTAGTGTATTTCCTGCATATAGTCGTTTAAAACACACACAGCTCTATAGATAGTGGATTCTCCTGGCTATATAGTGCCACAACACACACGCTCTATAGATAGTGATCTCCTGCTATAGAGGGTTAAAACACCACACAGCTCTATAGATAGTGTATTCTCCTGCCTGATAGAGTGTTTACAACACACCACAGATCTATAGATAGTTATTCTATGCTGATAGAGTGTTACAACACCACACAGCTCTATAGAAGTGTAATCTCCTTGCTAGATAGTGCTACAACACACACAGTCATAGAAGTGGATTCCTGCTATAGGAGGCTACAACACACACAGCTCATAGATAGTGTATCTCCTGTATATAGTGCCACAAACACACACAAGCTCTATAGATAGTGTATCTCCTGCTATAGGTGTGAAAACACACAACAGCTCTATAGATAGTGTATCTACTTCTTATAGAGTGTTACAACACCACACAGCTCTATAGATAGTGTATCTCCTGCTATATAGTGCTACAACACCAAAGCTATGATAGATAGTGTATGTCCTGCTATAGGTGCTACAACAACACAGCTCTATAGATAGTGTATCTCCTGCGATATGTGCCAAAAACCACACCGCTCTATAGATAGTATCTCCTGCTATAGAGTGTTACAACACACACAGCTCTATTAGATCAGTTATCTCCTTTGCTATTAGTGCACAACACACACAGCTCTATGAGATAGTGTATTCCGGCGATAGAGTGTTACAACACACACAGACCTATAGCAAGTGTATCTCTGCCTATAGAGTGTTACAACACCAAACAGCTTCTATAGATAGTGTATTCTCCTGCTATAAGGGCCACAACACACACAGCTCTATCGATAGTGTATCGTCTGCTTATAGAGTGTTAAAAACACCACACAGCCTATAGTAGTGTATCTCCCTATAGAGTGCTACAAACACACACAGCTCTATAGATAGTTTATCTGCTAGAGAGTGCGTACAACAAACACAGCCTCTAGAGATAGTTGTATCTCCTGCTATAGAGTGTTTACAACACACCACAGCTCTATAGATTATGTATCTCCTGTAAGAGTGTTAAAACACACACAGCTCATAGATAGTGTATCTGCTATAGAGGCTACAACACACCACAGCTCTATAATAGTTTATCTCCTGCTATATAGTGCTACAACACACAACCGCTCTATAGATCGTTTATGTCCTGCATATAGTGTTAAACACACAAGATCATAGAAGTTGTATCTCATGATATAGAGGGTTACAACACACACAGTCGATAGATAGTATTTCCTGCTTATAGAGTGTTAAAACACACACAGCTCTATAGATAGTGTATCTCCTGCTATATAGTGTTTACAACACACACCGCTTATAGATAGGTATCTCCTGCTATAGAGTGTTAAACACACACAGCTCTATAAGTAGTGTATATCCTGCTATAGAGTGCTACAAAACCACACACAGCTCTATAGATAGGTTATCCTGCTATAGAGTGTACAACACCACACAGCTCTATAGATAGTTTATCTTCATGCTATATAGTGCTACAACACACACAGCTCATAGATAGGGTAGGTCCGCTATATAGTGTTACAACACACACAGCTCTAGAAGATAGTGTATCTCCTTTATAGAGTGTACACCACACACAGCTCTATAATAGTTTTATCTCCTGCTATAGAGTGCTACACACACACAGCTCTATAGATAGTGTATTGTCCTGCAATATGTGCACAACAAACACAGCTCTATAGTAGTGATGTCCTGCTATATTGTGCTACAAACACACAGCTCTATAGAGGTGTTAGTCTGCAATATTGGCTAAACACCACACAGCTCTATAGATAGTGGATGTCCTGCTAGATGTGTGCTAAACACACACAGCTCTATAGATAGGTATCCTCCTGCTCTTAGTGCTACAACAACACAGCCTATAGATAGTTTATCTCCGCTATATAGGGCTACAACACACCACAGCTCATAGATAGTGTATGTCTGATATTGTGTACAACACACACAGCTCATAGATGGGTGTATGTCGCTATCATAAGTGCCGAAACACACCACAGCTCTATAATAGGTATCTCTGCGTATAGAGTGCTACAACAACACACAGCTATATAGATGTTTATCCCTGATAGAGGTGCTACAAACACACACAGTCTATAGTAGTTTATCTCCTGCTATCTAGTGCACAAAACACAACAGCTCTATAATAGTGTATGTCCTGTATATAGGTACAACACACACAGCCTCTATAGATAGTGTATCTCCTTGCTATAGAGTGTTCAACAAACACAGCTTATAGATAGTTTATCTCCTGCTATCGAGGCTTATTTTTTTTTTTTTTGTTTTTTTTTGTAACAACACACACAGCTCATAGATTAGTGTATGTCTGCAAATGTGCACAACACACACAGCTCTCTAGCTAGGTCTGTCCTGGCGTCCCTATGAGTGCGATTACAAGCACTACCGCTTATCGAGAATAGAGGGGTATGTCGTCTAAGAACCCCCGGTATTGGCTAAACCCCACTTGCACACCTTCCACAGCCTCACCCATACGATGTTTATGTCTTTCTGCCCCACAATGTGCGTTCACAACTCAACACAGCTCCTTATGAATCGTGTCATCGAATCACTTTGCTATATAGTGAACAACACACACAGCTTTCTCTTTATTGGAGTTATGGCTCGCGCTTCGGCCACCATAGCACACACATGGTCTGTATATAGTGCCGTTAAGAACACACCCAACACAGGCTCGATAGATAGTGTATGTCCTGATATATTGTCTAACAAACACACACAGATTATAGATGGTGTATGTCCTGCTATATAGTGCTACAACACACACCGCTCTATAGATAGTGTATCTCCTGCCTATATAGTGCTACACACACACGCTCTAAGATAGGGTATGTCTGCTCTATTGTGCTACAACACACACCGCTCTATAGATGGTGTATGTTCCTGCTATATAGTGTACAACACACACAGCTCTATAGATAGTTTATCTCCTGATATTGTGCTCAACACACACACTCTATAGATATGTGTATGTCCTGCGATATTGTGCTTACAACACACACAGCTCTATAGATAGTGTATGTCCGCTATTAGTGCCTACAACACACAACCAGCTCTAAGTAGATAGTGTATCTACTTGCTAATAGTGCTACCAACACACACAGCTCTATAGAATCGTGTATGTCCTTGCAAATATTGTGCTTACACACACACACAGCTCTATAGATGGTGTATGTCCTGCTATATAGGCTACAACCACACAAGCTCTTAGATAGTGTATCTCCTGCCTAGATAGTGCGACAACCACACAGCAGCCCCACACTGGCTCAGGTCTGGACAGTGCGCCCTCAGGATTAGCAAGCAATGACGTTAAGGCTGCCAGTTCTCACATCAAGCTTTGGCAATTGTAAACTGTTTTGTCTGCCACTCCCCCTGCCGACCGTCGACCAATCTTTCTTTTTTGGAGAATGATAGCTTACCACGCATACCAGCGATTTGAAAGAAGAGGACCTGGCAGTCATGGCTTGGGGCCCTGCCTATTTTGAATGTTTCTATTCATGGGAGAAAGGAAGTAACGTGTTTTGCATCTGGAGATGAATGAAGTGAATGGGAACCTTATGAGAGACCAATAGCGTGACAGAGAAAGCCACATGTGAAGACAGATAACATCAAGCACCAGTAGTAGGGGGGGTGGGGGGCTCCTGGAAGTACTGCATGGGGATGGTTGGGGTGCAATGGGACTGAGAACCCCCAGGAGTTAGTGTTATGTCATGTTCACGTTAATATGGGGAGGTTGTTGCAAAGCTCTGGGGACGGCACTGTGATATTGGTGCCGTGGGTGACATTAATAAATGATTGGGTGATGAAAGGAGAGGAGAGAGGTCAGGAGCATTTGCATGTAAGTTTAAGGATTATAGAACCGGACCCTTTCATAGAAACCCGCACCCCTTTAAGATTCAGGACCCCTTCATAGAACCGGCACCCCTTTATAAGATTCAGGACCCTTCATAAACACAGCACCCCCTTTAAAGATTCAGGACCCTTCATAGAACACATGACCTCTTATAGATTCAGGACCCCTTATAGACACCAGCACCCTCTTATAGCATGTCAGGACCCCTTCATAGACCCCAGGGACCTCTCTTTATAGATCAGGAACCCCTTCATGAACCCAGCACCTTTCCTTAGAAGATTCAGGACCCATTCATAGAACCAGGGACCCACCACTTTATATTGATTCAGGAACTCTTCATCAGAACCAACGCACCCCCTTTATAGATTCCAGGACCCCTTCATAGAACCCCATCACTCCTTTAAATGATTGCAGGCTACCCCTTCATAGAACTAGCACCCCCTTTTAGATTCAGGAACCCTATACGACCAGCACCTTCCCTTTATAGATTCAGAGACCCCTTCATAGAACCAGCACCCCCCTTATAGATTCAGGACATTCTAACTCACAATTCATTAGAACTTCTAGATACCCGCACTCCTTTATAGATTACAGGACACCCTTCATTGAACAGCCACCCACTTAATAGATATCAGGACCCTTCATAGAACCGACCACCCTTTTATACGATTCCAGGACCCCTTTAGAACCAGCACCTCTTTAATAGATTCGGACCCCTTCATAGTACGGCAGCCCCCCTTTATAGATTAAGGACCCATTTCAAGAACCAGCATTTCCCTTGTCAGGCCTGTATAGATCAGGACCCCTTTTCATAGGTAGGATCCGCCCTCTTTACAGCAAGTTAAGATTCAGGACCCCCTTCATAGAACCCGGACCCCCCTTTATCAGATTCAGACCCCTCTTATAGAAACCAGCACCTTTGGCTCCCCTTTATAGATTCAGGACTCCGTCAGAATATTACAGATATACCATGACCTGGATGAATGAATATTACAGATAGTATATCTCCTGCTATAGAGTGCGACAACACACACAGATCTATAGATAGTGGATCTCCTGCTATAGAGTGTTACAACACACACAGCTCTATAGATAGTGTATTTCCTGCTATAGAGTGCTACCACGCACACAGCTCTATAGATAGTGTATCTCCTGCTATAGAGTGCTACAACACACACATCTCTATAGATAGTGTATCTCCTGCTATATTGTGCTACAACACACACAGCTCTATAGATAGAGTTATCTCCTGCTATATAGTGCTACAACACACACAGCTCTATAGGTAGTGTATCTCCTGCTATGGAGTGTTAAAACACACACATCTCTATAGATAGTGTATCTCCTGCTATAGAGTGCTACAACACACACAGCTCTATAGATAGTGTATCTCCTGCTATATAGTGCTACAACACACACAGCTCTATAGATAGTGTATCTCCTGCTATATAGTGCTCCACACACAGCTCTATAGATCGTGTATCTCCTGCTATAGAGTGTTTACAAACACACACAGCTCTATCGAAATGT
The DNA here is from genome assembly GCA_019447015.1 of Hymenochirus boettgeri. Lineage (NCBI taxonomy): Eukaryota > Metazoa > Chordata > Amphibia > Anura > Pipidae > Hymenochirus > Hymenochirus boettgeri. The sequence continues at coordinate 33,491,548 of CM033473.1, read as the reverse complement.
GTATCTCCTGCTATAGAGGTGCTCACAACACAATCACAGCTTCTATAGTAGTGTATCGCCTGCTATAGAGTGTTACAACACACACAGCTCTATAGATAGTGTATCTCCTGCTATAGAGTTCTACAACACACACAGCTCTATAGATAGTGTATCTCCTGCTATAGAGTGTTAAAACACACACAGCTCTATGGATAGTGTATCTCCTGCTATAAGTGCTACAACACAACCAGCTCTATAGATAGTGTTTCCCTGCTATAAGTGCTACAACACACACAGCTCTATAGATAGTGTATCTCCTGCTATATAGTGCCATCACACACACAACCACGCTCTATGATAGTGTATCTCCTGCTATAGAGTGTTAAAACACACACAGCTCTATAGATAGTGTATCTCCTGCTATAGAGTGTTACCACACACACAGCTCTATGATAGTGTATCTCCTGCTTAGATTCTACAACACCACACAGCTCTATAGATAGTGTATCTCCTGCTATAGAGTGTTAAAACAACACACAGCTCTATAGATAGTGTAATCTCCTGCTATAGAGTGTACAACACACACAGCTCTATAGATAGTGTATCTCCTGCTATATGAGTGCACAACACCCACAGCTCTATAGATAGTGTATCTCCTGCTATAGAGTGTTACAACACACACAGCTCTATAGAAAGTGTATCTCCTGCTATAGAGTGTTACAACACACACAGCTCTATAGATAGTGTATCTCCTGCTATATAGTGCCACAACACACACAGCTCTATAGATAGTGTATCTCCTGCTATAGTGTTAAAACAACCACAGCTCTATAGATAGTGTATCTCCTGCTATAAGTGTTACAACACACAACACTACTATAGATAGTTATTCTCCTGCTATAGAGTGTTACAACACACACAAGCCTCTATAGATAGTGTATCTCCTGCTATATAGTGCTACACAACACACAGCTCATAGATAGTGTATGTCCTGCTATAGAGTGCTACAACACACACAGTTCTATAGATAGTGTATCTCCTGCTATATAGTGCACAACACACACAGCTCTCTAGATAGTGTATCTCCTCTATAGGGTGTTCAAACACACACAGCTCTATAGATAGTGTATCTCCTGCTATAGAGTTTACAAACACACACAGCTCTATAGATAGTGTATCTCCTGCTATAAGTGCTACAACACACACAGCTCTATAGATAGTGTATTCCTGCTATAGAGTGCTACAACACACACCAGCTCTATAGATAGTGTATCTCCTGCTATATAGTGCCACACCACACCGCTCTATAGATAGTGTATCTCCTGCTTAGAGTGTACAAACACACACAGCTCTATAGATAGGTATCTCCTGCTTATATAGTGCACACACACACAAAGCTCTATAGATAGTGTATCTCCTGCTATAGAGTGTTACAACACACACAGCTCTATAGAAAGTGTATCTCTCTGCTATAGAGTGTTACAACACACACAGCTCTATAGATAGTGTATCTCCTGCTATAATTGCCAACACCACAGCTCTATAGATAGTGTATCTCCTGCTATAGAGTGTTAAAAACACCACAGCTCTATAGATAGTGTATCTCCTGCTATAGAGTGCTACAACACACACGCTCTATAGATAGTTTTATCTCCTGCTATAGAGTGCTCACAACACACACAGCTCTATAGATAGTGTATCTCCTGCTATAGAGTGTTAAACAACACACACAGCTCTATAGTAGTGTATCTCCTGCTATAGAGTGTTAAAACACCACAGCTCTTAGATAGTGTATCTCCTGCTATAGAGTGCTACAACACACACAGCTCTATAGATAGTTTTATCTCCTGCTATATAGTGCTACAACACACCAGCTCTATAGATAGTGTATCTGCTATATAGTGTTACAACACCAACAGCTCTATAGATAGTGTATCTCCTGCTATAGAGTGTTACACACCAACAGCTCTATAGATAGTGTATCTTCCTGCTATAGAGTGTTACAACACACACAGCTCTATAGATAGTGTATCTCTCTATATAGTGCCACAACACACACAGCTCTATAGATAGTGTATCTCCTGCTATAGAGTGTTAAAACACACACAGCTCTATAGATAGTGTATCTCCTGCTATAGAGTGTTACAACACACACAGCTCTATAGATAGTTATCTCCGCTATAGAGTGTTACAAACACACACAGCTCTATAGATAGTGTATCTCCGGCTATATAGTGCTACAACACACACACAGCTCTATAGATAGTGTAGTCCTGCTATAGAGTGCTACACACACACAGCTCATAGATAGTGATCTCCTCTTATAGTGCCACACACACACAGCTCTATAGTAGTGTATCTCCTGCTATAGAGTGTTAAAACACACAACAGCTCTATAGATGTGTATCTCCTCTATAGAGTGTTACAACACACACAGCTCTATAGATAGTGTATCTCCTGCTATAGAGGCTACAACACACACACAGCTCTATGATAGTGTATGTCCTGCTATAGAGTGCTACAACACCACAGCTCTATAGATAGTGTATCTCCTGCTATATAGTGCCACAACACACACCCGCTCATAGATGTGTATCTCCTGCTATAGAGTGTTACAACAACACACACAGCTCTATAGATAGTGTATCTCCTGCTATATATGTGCCACAACACACAGCTCTATAGATGTGTATCTCCTTCTATAGAGTGTTACAACACACACAGCTCTCTAGAAAGTGTATCTCCTGCTATAGAGTGTTACAACAACAACACACAGTCTATAATGTGTAATCCCTGCTATATAGTGCTAAAGTGCACAACACACACAGCTATATAGATAGTGTATCTCCTGCTATAGAGTGTAAAACACACACAGCTCTATAGATAGTGTATCTCCTGCTATAGAGTGCTACAAACACACACAGCTCTATATATATTTACTCCTGCTATAGAGTGCTACAACCCACACACGCTCTATAGATAGTGTATCTCCTGCTATAAGTGTTACAACACACACACAGCTCTATAGATGTGTATCTCCTGCTATAGAGTGTAAAACACAACAGCTCTATAGATAGTGTATCTCCTGCTATAGGTGTCTACAACACACCAGCTCTATAGATATGTTATCTCCTGCTATATGTGCTACAACACACACAGCTCTATAGATAGTGTTGTCCTGCTATATAGTGTTACAACACACACAGCTCTATAGATAGTGTATCTCCTGCTATAGAGTTACAACACACCAGCTCTATAGATAGTGTATTCCTGCTATAGAGTGTTTAAAAACACACACAGCTCTATAGATGTGTATCTCCTGCTATATAGTGTACAACACAACACGCCTTAGATAGTGTATCTCCTGCTATAGAGTGTTAAACACACACCAGCTCTATAGATAGTGTATCTCCTGCTATAGAGTCTACAACACACACAGCTCCTATAGATAGTTTTTATCTCCTGCTTAAGATGTTACAACACACACAGCTCTATGTGAGTGAGAGACGAAGAGATGACTGAGGGTTAAACACTATAGAAGGGGGAAGAGAGAGAGAAATAGAAGAGTGTCTCTCCTGTCGCCCTCATCTTTATTCAGTTTTTCTTCTCCTCTTCTCTGCTGCGCATCGTTTGTCTCTCTGTTCTCCGGTATTGCATCTATGCTTCGGTCTATCTACTCTCTGTGTTCTCCTCTTACTCCGCTTCGTCTTCGGGTTTTCAGAGGTAATATTAGTATTCGTCGGATTGTCTCTTCTGCTCTCTCTTCTTTTCTCTTTTTTTCCTCTCTCTTTTTCGATCTCTTTCTCCTTTCTTTTGTCCTCTTCTTCCTCTCTCTTCTCTCTCTTCTCTCTCCGCTTCCTTTAGCTCTCTTTCTTCCTGCTTCTCTTCTCTCTTTTTCGCCGCTCCGTTCTCCTTTCTCTGTCTCTTCTTCCTCTCTCATTTTCTTCTTTCTCTTCTTCTCTTCCCTCCTTGCTCTTCTTCTCTTCTTCTCTTCCCTCGTTCTTCTCTCCTCTTTCTCCTGTCTCTCCTCTTGTTCTCTTTTCTTCTCTTGCTTTTCTCCTTCTCTCTTTCTTTCTTTCTCTTCTCCTCTTTCCTTCTTTTCTCTTTCTTCTCTTCTCTCCCTCTCCTTGTCTCTCTTCTCTCGTTTTCTCTCTCTTTTCTTCTTTACTACCTTCTCTTTCGCTTCTTTTTTCCTCTTTCCTCTTTGCGTTTCCTCTCCCTTATCCTTTCTCTCTTCGTCTCTCTTTCTTCTTTTCTCTTTCTCTCTTCCTCATCTTCTCCTCTCTTCCTTTCTCTCTCTTGTCTCTCGTTCTTCCTGCTCCTTCTACTCTTCCTCTCTCTCCTCCCTCCCTTCTCTTCTCTTCTTCTTCATTCCCTTCTCTCTTTGCTTTCTTTTTCTCTATCTCCTTCTCCTCTCCCTTTGTTCTCCTTCGTCTTCTTTTCTCTCTCTTTTTTCGTTCCTTTTCTCTTTTTCTTTCCTTCCTTCCCCGCTCTTCCTCTCTCGTCTCTCTCTTGCTACGTCTTCTTCTCTCTCTCTTGGTTCGTCTTTACCTTCCTCTCTCTTCCTTCTCTCTCCTTCTCTTTTCTTTCCCTCGTCTCTTCTCGCTTTCTTTCCTTTCCCTCTCTCTCTTTTCTTTCCCGTGTGCCTCTCTGTTCACTTCTTTCTTCATCTTCCCCCTCTTTCCCTTCTCTCTCGTTCCTTTCTCTCTTCTCTTCTTCTTCGTTTCTTCTTTTTCTGCGGCTTCTCTCTTCTCCTTTCTTTTTTTCTTCCCTCTTCTGTTCTGTTCCTTCCTTTCCTCTCGTCTTTCTTCTCTTTGTACTTTTTTCCTCTCTTCCTCTCTGCTCTCTTTTCCTCCCCTTCCCGTCCTTTTTTGTCTCTTCTTTCTCTTCTTCTCTCTTTTTTTTTTCTTTCTCTCTCCTTTTCTTATCTGTTTCTTACTTCTCCTCTCCTTTTTCGGTTTCTCTTTCTTCGTTCTTTCTCCTTCTCTCGTCTCTCTCTTTTTCTTTTTCTCTTCCTCTCTTCTCTCAAATTCTCTCTCATCCCCCCACCTCTTTCTTCGCTCTCTTTCTCCTTCTCCTTTGCTCTTCTTTCTCTCTCTCTTTCTTCTTCTTCTCTCTTCTCTCTCTCTTTTCTTTCTCTTCTTCCTTCTTTCTCCTTCTCTCTCTGCTTCTCTTCCGTCTCTCTCTTTTCTCTCTTTTCTCTTACTCTCCTTTCGTTCCCTTCCTCACTTCTCTACTTCCTCTTCTGCCTCTTCTCCTTCTCCTGTTCCGTCTCGTTTCTCTCCTCTTCCATCTCTCTCTTCTTCTCTCCTCCATTCCGCTCTTTCTCTCTTTCCGTTCCGCTCGATCTTTTCTTCTGCTGCTCTTCCTCTTTCGTTCTCTTCTCTCTTTCCTCTTCTCTTTCTTTCCTGCTGCTCTGTACATTCTTCTTCCTCCCTTCTTTCTTTCCTTCTCTCTCTCTTCTCTCTCTCCTTTTCTTCTTGTCTTCCGTCTCCTCTTCTTCTTTTTCTTTTCTCTCTCCCTCTTTTCCTTTTTCTGTTCTCGCTTTCTTCTCTCCTACTCCCTCTGCTCTTTTCTCTTTCTTCTTCCTCCTCCTTTGTCGCTTCTCTCTTTGGTTTCCTCTCTCTTCTCTTCCCTTTTTTCTCTCTCTCCCTGTCTCTCCTTCTTACTCTTCTCTTGTCTCTTTCTCCTCTCTATTTCTTTTCTTTTCCTGCTTCTCCTCTTTTTCTTTTCTCTCGTCTCTCTGAATCTTTCTCTCCTTTCTCTTCTCTTTCTGCTCTCCTCTCTGTCTTTCCTCCCCTCTCGTCTTTCTTTCTCTGTCTTTCTCTTCTTCTTTCCTACTTTCCTCCTCTCCTCTTTTCTCGTTCGCCTTCTTTCCTTCCTCTGCTCTGCTATTCTCTCTCCTCTGTTCCTTCTCTCTCTCTTCTTTCTTCTCTTCTTCTTTCTTCCTTTTCTTCCTTCTCTGCTTTCTCGTTCTTCTCTTCCTTCCCTCCCCTTTCCTTCTTCTTTCCGCGCCTCCCTTTCTCGTCGCTCTCTCTTTTCTTCCCTCTCTCTCCTTCTTCTTCTTCTCTCTTCCTTCCTCTTCCTTCTCGCTCTAGCTTCTTTCTTCTTTTTCTTCTCGCTCTTTCTTCTCCCCCCTCTTCTCTTCTCCTTCTCTTCCTCTTCTGTCTCCTTCTCTCTTCTCTTTCGCTCTCTCTTCTCTCCTTCTTCGCCTTCCTCTTTTTTTTCTCTTGCTTTTTTCTCTCCTCTTTTCCTTTCTTCTTCTTTCTCTTCTTCTCTGCCGCCTCTTTCTTCTTCTCTTATCTCTCTCTTTTTGCTCTTCATCTTTTTTCTCCTCTCGTTCTTCTTTCTCCTCTTCTCTCTCCTCTTCTCTTTCCTTTCTTCTCTTCTTTGCTCTCTCTCTTCTTCTTTCTCTCTTAGCTCTCTTTCTTTCCCCTCTCCTCTTTTCTTTCTTCTTTTCTCCTCTGTCTCTCTTCTTTCTCTTCTTCTTCTTCTCTCCTCTTCTTCTCTTCTTCTCTGTGTGCCTTCTGTCTCCTCTGCTCTTTCCTCTTTTTTATTTTCTACTTCTTCTTTTTCTCTCTCCTTTTTCTCTCTTCTCTCTTTTCTTTCTTTCTCTCTCTCCTCTTCTCTTCTCTTCATTCTCTTTTCCTTTTCCTTCATCTCGCTCTTCCTTTCTTTCCTTTTCTCTTTCGTCTCTTCTTCTTCTTTCTTTCCTGCTTTCTTTCTCTTCTTCGCTTCGTTTTCCTTTCTTCTTCTTCTTCTCTCCTCTTCCTCTCTTTTTCCTCTTCCTCTTCTTTCTCTTCCTTCGTCTCTTCCTCTCGCTCCTCATTCTTCTTTTTCTCTCTTTCTTCCTCCTTCTTCTTCTCTTTTCCTTTTCTTCTCGCTCCTCCTCCTCTCTTTCTCTTCTCTCTGTCTCTCTTCCTCTTTTTCTCTTTCTTCCCCTCTCCTTCTCTGTCTTCCTTCTGCTTTCTTCTCTCTTCTTTCCTTTTCTCTCTCTCTTCCTTCTCTTTTCTTTGCTCTCCATTCCTTCTTCTCTCTCCTTTTTCCTTTCTCTCCGCTTTTCTTTCCTTTCCTTCTTTCTTTTCTTCTTCTTCCCTTCCGGTTCCTCCTTCTTGCTCTTCCTTTCTTTTTTTCTTCGTCTTAACTATACTTCTGTTTTTCCGTCCTTCTGCCTTCTTCTCTTCTCTTTCGACCTGTCCTTTCCTCGCTCTTCTCGCTCTGCCTTCTCTCTTCTCTTTCTCTCTCTTCTCTTCTTCTCTTTCTTCTTCTCTCTCTCTTCTCCTTTTTCTCTTCTCTCCTTTTCCTTTCTCTCTCTCTCTTCCTCTCGTTTCTCTCCTTCCTTCTCTTTCTCTCCTTTCTCCATTTCCTTTTCTCCTTCTCTCTTCCCTCTTTCTCTCTCTCTCTTCTTTCTCTTCTTCTCTCTTCTTTTCCTTTTTCTCTTTCTTTTCTTCCTCTCCCTCCCTTTCTTCTCTCCTCCTGTTCTTCTCTCTCTTCTCATGTCCTCTGTTCTCTTCTTTCCTCCTCTCTCTTCTTCTTTCTCTTCTCTCTTCCTTCTCTCTCTCTCTTCTCTTCTTCTCTTCTTCTCCCTTACCCTCGCCTCTCTTCTTCTCTCTCGTTTTCTTCCATCTCCTCGTTCTTCTTCTTTTTCTTCCTCTCTTCTCTCATCTTCTTTTCTTCCCCCTCTTTCTTTCTTTTTCTCTTTCCTCTGTCTTCTCGTTGCTTTCTCTCTCTCTCTTCATTTCTTCTTCTCTCTTTCTCTTCTCTTTGGTCTCCTTCTTTCTCTTCTTCTCTCTCCTTTCTTCTCCTCTCTTTCTCTCTCTCTTTTCTCCCTCTCTCTCTCCTCTTTCTCTTCTTTTTTCTTCTCTTTTTCTCTCTTTCTTCTTCTCTCCTCTCTTCTCTTTTTTTTTTTTCTTCTTTTTCTCTTTTCTTTCGTCCCTTCTCTTTCTCCTTTTCCTCTTTTTTCTCCCTTGCTGCCTTTTCCTCTCTCCTCTCCCCTCTCTTATCCCTCTTCTCCTCTCCTTTCCTTTCCTCTCTCTTTTTCTCCTCTTTTCTGCGGCCCCTTCCTCTCTTCTTCTCCTCTCTCTTTCTTTTCTTTCTCTTTTCATCCTTTTTTTTCCTCTTCTCCTTCCTTCTTTCCTTTATCTCTTCTCCTTCTTTTTCCCCTTCTCCTTCTCTTTCTTCTTTTTTCCTCCTTCTCTCCCTGGCTTTTCTTCCTTTCTTCCCTCTCTCTCTTCCTCTTCTGCTTTTTTCTTCCTCTTCTTTTTCCTCTCTCTTGCCTCTCTCCTCTTTTTTCCTTCTTCTCTTTCCTTCTTTCCTTTTCTCTCTCTCTTCTCTCCTCCTCTTTCCTTCGTTCTCTCTGTGGTTCTTTCCTCTTCTCTTTTGTCTCCTTATTTTTCTCGACTTCTTTCCTTCTCTTCCTCTTTCTCTCTCCTTTCTTTTTCTTTTTCTCTCCTTTTCTGTCCTTCTTTTCTCGTTTCTTTTCGCTTTCCTCTCTCTTCTTTTGTCCTTTCGTCCTTCTTCTTCTTTTCCTCGCTCTGCTCTTCGTCTCTCTCTTTTCTTTTCGTTCGTCTTCGTTCCCTTCTCCTGGCTCTCTCTTTCTCTCTCTCTCGCTTCTCTGTGTGCTCTTCGTTCCTCTTTCTTTTTTCTTTCTCTCTGCGCGGTCTTTTCTCTTTCCTTGTGACCCCTTCGTTCTGCTCTCTGCCGTTCTCGTCCTCCGTGCCTGCCTCTTTTCTCTTTTTTTCCTCGCTTTCTCTCTTTTTTCTCTCTCCTGTCGCTTGCTTCCTCGCGCGCTCTCTCCTCTCCCTCCGCCTCTGGTCTCTCTCTCGCTCGTGCCGCTCCTCTTCTTTCTTGCTCTCTCCCCCTCCTCTCTCTTTTTCTTTTCGCCCGCTTCTGTTTCGGGTCTCTTGTTGCGTCGCTTTCGCTCCTTCTCGCGGCTTGCTCGGGTCTTTCTTTCGTCTTCTTGCTCCTGGCCTCTCTCTCTCTCCTTTCGGCTCTTCTTCTTGGCTCTGCTTTTCCTTCTCTGTTCGCGCCGCTCGTTCGCTCTTCGCTCGCTTTGCTTTCTGCTTCTTCGTCTGCTGCTCTCCTTTCCTCTGCTTCGCTCGCTCTCGCTCTGGTTCTCTTCTTTGTTGCTCTTGTGCTCTCTTCTCTCCTTCGTCTGTTCTCGCTTGTGTTTCTGCGGTCCTTTGTCCCCTTTTTTCTTTTGCTTCGTGATCGTTCCGGCGCGCTGCGGCCGCTCCTTTCTTTTCGGGTCGGGCTTGAGCTTCTTCCTCGCTTCTGTGGCTCTCGTCGGGGTTCGCTCTCGCTGTCTCTTTCGTTCCGTGTCCCGCGCCTTCTGGCGCGTCTCTCTCTTCTTCGTTCGCCGTTCTCTCTCATGTTTCGTCTGCTTCCGTCTCTGGTTCTTTCTCTCTCTCGGTCCTCCTCGCGCCGCTCGCGTTTCTTTCTTCTCGCTGTGCTCTTCGTTTTCGCGCTCCTCTCTCTTTTCCGTCCCTCTGCGTCCCCTCCGTTCTCGCTCTCTGCTGCGCCGTTTGTTGTGTTATCTCGTCGTTTTGCTTTCTCTGCTGTCTCCCTGTCCCTCCTTCTCCTCTTCCTCTCTTTCGTTTTCGCCTTCTGGCTCCTCGCCGGCTTCTTTTGGGCCCCTCTCTGCCTCTTCTCTGCTCTCTGGTCTCTCTCCTCCGCTCCTCTTCGCTTCTTCCGTTGTCTTCGCTGTCTTTCTCTTTCTCACTCTCCCGCTCTTCGTCTGCGCGGTCTCTTTCTTTCTCTTCTTCTCTTTCTCGACTTGTTTTCGTCTTCGCGGCTTCGCTTGTCTTCTCCTTTTCTCCTTCTTCGCCGTGCTCTGCTGTCGTTTCTTCGTCCTTTTTCGTGCGCTTACCCTCTTAAATACTCCCGACCAATCTCTGCTCTTCTTTCTCTTTCTGCTTTCTTTGCTTTTCCCTGCCGCCCTCTCTGCTCTTTTCCTCTTTTTCGCCGTCGCTCGCGGCTCTCCTCTCTTCTCCTCTTGCCTGCTCTCGTGCTTCTCGGTCTGCTCTACCTCTCTTGTCTTTGCGTCCTTGGTTCTGTTCGTTGTTTCTTCCTTCTCCGCGGCTCCTCCCTAGCTCTCTTTTCTGCGGCGCCTGGCGGGCTCCTGGTCGCTTTCGGTGCTCCTTTGGCTTGTCGTCGTGTTTCTCTCATCTCCTTCTTGTCTCTCGCCCTCCGGTTTCGCCCCTTCTCTTTGTCGCGTCTTTCGCCTCTCTTGCCGTCGCAATTCCTGGCCTCCTTACGCGCGTCTTCGCGGTTTCCTTTCGTTCTGCTCTGTCTTTTTCCGTCGCTTTTCTCCTCCTCTTTTGGTTTGGCTTCTCCTTCGTTTTTCTGCTTTCCGCGCCTTCTCCTCTCCCTGGTTTTTTCTCCCTCTTTCCTTCTTTCTCGAGTCCTTTCTCGTCTTTCGTCTCTGGTCCGCTCCGCGCTTCTTTGCGTCTCCTTGTCTTCCGCTTCTTCCTTTCCGTCCCTCTCGCGCTTTCTTCTTTTCGTCTGCGGCGCTTCCTTTCGCTGACGGCTGCTCGGCTTCGCATCGCGCTCCCTCTTTGTCGCGCGCCGGCTCTTTGTTCCGTTCCTCGTCCGTGTTCGTTTGGTCTCGCTGCCGCCTGTGCTGGTCTTCTCTTCTCTTCTCCGCGCGTTCCTCGCTGCTTGGCTCTGGCTGTCGTCGGTTGTCTCGCGCCTTCTGGCTCTCGCTTTTCTTTTCTTCGACCTTTCTTTGCTTCCCGTCTCCTCTTTTTGGGTTTCCTCGTTTTTCTGGCTGCTTTCGTCCCTTTCTTCGTTTTTTTTGCTTTGCGCTTTCCTTATCTCCCTTTTGTCCTCTGCCTTTCTCTTCTTTCGCTGTCTCTCTGCTGTCGCGGCTGCTGCTCCGCTCTCTCCATCGTTCGCGTCGTCCTCGCGCTCTTTTTTTCTTCCTCTCTCTTCGCCGGTCCTGTGTCTTCTTTTCTGCGCTCTCGCTGCTCTTTCGCGCGGCCGCTCGCGCTCTCTATCATCGCTCGCCCTCTTTCTCTGTTTCCGTCCTCCTCTTGTCCGTTCGTTCCGGCTTTCTCTCTCGTCGTCTCGCGTGCGTCGGCGTCCTTCCCTGCTCTCTTCGTCCCTCTCGCATGTTCTCCTTTTCCGGGGTAGCTCGGTCACTGCGCCGGCGCTTCCGCTTAGCGCCGCCTTTCTCCGTTCTCCTCCGGTCTCTCGCTTCTCGCGCGCGGCCTCTCTTCTCTCTCCTCGTCTCTGTTCGCTCCCTCCGCTCTCTTGGTCGTTCCGCTTCTCATCCCGTCTTCGTCCTCGCCCTGTTTCTCTTCTTTGCGGGTCTCTTCGCTCCTCTCTTTCTCTCTGTTTTCTTCTCCTGGCTCCTTTCTCTCTTCGCTCCGTTCGTGTGGCTCTTCTTTCTGCATCCTCTTCTTTATTCTCTGCTCTGCCGCTCGCCGTCTGTGTCGTTTTTCTCCCGTTCGTCTCTCTCTTTCTTGCCTGTCTCTTCCCCCCACCCTTGCTCTTTTCGGTGGCGTCCCTCTTTGTTTTCTCTCGTCTTTTCTGTCCCCTCGTCTGTGGCTTTCTCTTCCCGCTCATTTTCTGGCTCGCGTCGGTTCGCGTCGCTTTTCTTTTTTCTTCTCTTGTGCTCTCTTCCCTTTTGTTGTTGCTTCTCGCTTTCCGTCCGATCTCGCCTTCCTCCTGCTCGTGGTCGCCGCGCGGCCCCCCCGCGCTGTCTCCCCGTCGTCTTCCCTTTTCCTGCCGCGTCTCTTTCTCCTCCTTCTCTTGTGGGTTCTAGTAAGCCCCCTGCTCTACACATGCACACTGTGGTTTCTAGTAAGCCCCTGTTCTACACATGCACACTGTGGGTTCTAGTAAGCCCCCTGTTCTGTGGGTTCTAGTAAGCCCCCTGTTCTACACATGCACACTGTGGGTACTAGTAAGCCCCCTGTTCTATACATGCACACTGTGGGTTTCATAGAACCAGCACCCCCTTTATAGATTCAGGACCCCTTCATAGAATCAGCACCCCCTTTATAGATTCAGGACCCCTTCATAGAACCAGCACCCCCTTTCCACACAAAGCTCTATAGAGTAGGTATCTCCGCTATAGAGTGTTTAAACACACAGGCTCTATAGATAGTTGATATCTCCTGCTATAGAGTGCTAACAACCACAACAGATCTATAGATAGTTATCTCCTGCTTATAGTTGCTACAACACACACAGCTCTATAGATAGTGTATGTCATGCTATAAGGGTTAAACACACAATCACACGCATTTATACTCATGACTTTCCCATGCCCCCCTCCCCCCCCGTTCCTCCATTTTTTTCCCTCGGCTTATAGAGTGTTACAACACACACAGCTCTATAGTAGTGTATTTCCTGCATATAGTCGTTTAAAACACACACAGCTCTATAGATAGTGGATTCTCCTGGCTATATAGTGCCACAACACACACGCTCTATAGATAGTGATCTCCTGCTATAGAGGGTTAAAACACCACACAGCTCTATAGATAGTGTATTCTCCTGCCTGATAGAGTGTTTACAACACACCACAGATCTATAGATAGTTATTCTATGCTGATAGAGTGTTACAACACCACACAGCTCTATAGAAGTGTAATCTCCTTGCTAGATAGTGCTACAACACACACAGTCATAGAAGTGGATTCCTGCTATAGGAGGCTACAACACACACAGCTCATAGATAGTGTATCTCCTGTATATAGTGCCACAAACACACACAAGCTCTATAGATAGTGTATCTCCTGCTATAGGTGTGAAAACACACAACAGCTCTATAGATAGTGTATCTACTTCTTATAGAGTGTTACAACACCACACAGCTCTATAGATAGTGTATCTCCTGCTATATAGTGCTACAACACCAAAGCTATGATAGATAGTGTATGTCCTGCTATAGGTGCTACAACAACACAGCTCTATAGATAGTGTATCTCCTGCGATATGTGCCAAAAACCACACCGCTCTATAGATAGTATCTCCTGCTATAGAGTGTTACAACACACACAGCTCTATTAGATCAGTTATCTCCTTTGCTATTAGTGCACAACACACACAGCTCTATGAGATAGTGTATTCCGGCGATAGAGTGTTACAACACACACAGACCTATAGCAAGTGTATCTCTGCCTATAGAGTGTTACAACACCAAACAGCTTCTATAGATAGTGTATTCTCCTGCTATAAGGGCCACAACACACACAGCTCTATCGATAGTGTATCGTCTGCTTATAGAGTGTTAAAAACACCACACAGCCTATAGTAGTGTATCTCCCTATAGAGTGCTACAAACACACACAGCTCTATAGATAGTTTATCTGCTAGAGAGTGCGTACAACAAACACAGCCTCTAGAGATAGTTGTATCTCCTGCTATAGAGTGTTTACAACACACCACAGCTCTATAGATTATGTATCTCCTGTAAGAGTGTTAAAACACACACAGCTCATAGATAGTGTATCTGCTATAGAGGCTACAACACACCACAGCTCTATAATAGTTTATCTCCTGCTATATAGTGCTACAACACACAACCGCTCTATAGATCGTTTATGTCCTGCATATAGTGTTAAACACACAAGATCATAGAAGTTGTATCTCATGATATAGAGGGTTACAACACACACAGTCGATAGATAGTATTTCCTGCTTATAGAGTGTTAAAACACACACAGCTCTATAGATAGTGTATCTCCTGCTATATAGTGTTTACAACACACACCGCTTATAGATAGGTATCTCCTGCTATAGAGTGTTAAACACACACAGCTCTATAAGTAGTGTATATCCTGCTATAGAGTGCTACAAAACCACACACAGCTCTATAGATAGGTTATCCTGCTATAGAGTGTACAACACCACACAGCTCTATAGATAGTTTATCTTCATGCTATATAGTGCTACAACACACACAGCTCATAGATAGGGTAGGTCCGCTATATAGTGTTACAACACACACAGCTCTAGAAGATAGTGTATCTCCTTTATAGAGTGTACACCACACACAGCTCTATAATAGTTTTATCTCCTGCTATAGAGTGCTACACACACACAGCTCTATAGATAGTGTATTGTCCTGCAATATGTGCACAACAAACACAGCTCTATAGTAGTGATGTCCTGCTATATTGTGCTACAAACACACAGCTCTATAGAGGTGTTAGTCTGCAATATTGGCTAAACACCACACAGCTCTATAGATAGTGGATGTCCTGCTAGATGTGTGCTAAACACACACAGCTCTATAGATAGGTATCCTCCTGCTCTTAGTGCTACAACAACACAGCCTATAGATAGTTTATCTCCGCTATATAGGGCTACAACACACCACAGCTCATAGATAGTGTATGTCTGATATTGTGTACAACACACACAGCTCATAGATGGGTGTATGTCGCTATCATAAGTGCCGAAACACACCACAGCTCTATAATAGGTATCTCTGCGTATAGAGTGCTACAACAACACACAGCTATATAGATGTTTATCCCTGATAGAGGTGCTACAAACACACACAGTCTATAGTAGTTTATCTCCTGCTATCTAGTGCACAAAACACAACAGCTCTATAATAGTGTATGTCCTGTATATAGGTACAACACACACAGCCTCTATAGATAGTGTATCTCCTTGCTATAGAGTGTTCAACAAACACAGCTTATAGATAGTTTATCTCCTGCTATCGAGGCTTATTTTTTTTTTTTTTGTTTTTTTTTGTAACAACACACACAGCTCATAGATTAGTGTATGTCTGCAAATGTGCACAACACACACAGCTCTCTAGCTAGGTCTGTCCTGGCGTCCCTATGAGTGCGATTACAAGCACTACCGCTTATCGAGAATAGAGGGGTATGTCGTCTAAGAACCCCCGGTATTGGCTAAACCCCACTTGCACACCTTCCACAGCCTCACCCATACGATGTTTATGTCTTTCTGCCCCACAATGTGCGTTCACAACTCAACACAGCTCCTTATGAATCGTGTCATCGAATCACTTTGCTATATAGTGAACAACACACACAGCTTTCTCTTTATTGGAGTTATGGCTCGCGCTTCGGCCACCATAGCACACACATGGTCTGTATATAGTGCCGTTAAGAACACACCCAACACAGGCTCGATAGATAGTGTATGTCCTGATATATTGTCTAACAAACACACACAGATTATAGATGGTGTATGTCCTGCTATATAGTGCTACAACACACACCGCTCTATAGATAGTGTATCTCCTGCCTATATAGTGCTACACACACACGCTCTAAGATAGGGTATGTCTGCTCTATTGTGCTACAACACACACCGCTCTATAGATGGTGTATGTTCCTGCTATATAGTGTACAACACACACAGCTCTATAGATAGTTTATCTCCTGATATTGTGCTCAACACACACACTCTATAGATATGTGTATGTCCTGCGATATTGTGCTTACAACACACACAGCTCTATAGATAGTGTATGTCCGCTATTAGTGCCTACAACACACAACCAGCTCTAAGTAGATAGTGTATCTACTTGCTAATAGTGCTACCAACACACACAGCTCTATAGAATCGTGTATGTCCTTGCAAATATTGTGCTTACACACACACACAGCTCTATAGATGGTGTATGTCCTGCTATATAGGCTACAACCACACAAGCTCTTAGATAGTGTATCTCCTGCCTAGATAGTGCGACAACCACACAGCAGCCCCACACTGGCTCAGGTCTGGACAGTGCGCCCTCAGGATTAGCAAGCAATGACGTTAAGGCTGCCAGTTCTCACATCAAGCTTTGGCAATTGTAAACTGTTTTGTCTGCCACTCCCCCTGCCGACCGTCGACCAATCTTTCTTTTTTGGAGAATGATAGCTTACCACGCATACCAGCGATTTGAAAGAAGAGGACCTGGCAGTCATGGCTTGGGGCCCTGCCTATTTTGAATGTTTCTATTCATGGGAGAAAGGAAGTAACGTGTTTTGCATCTGGAGATGAATGAAGTGAATGGGAACCTTATGAGAGACCAATAGCGTGACAGAGAAAGCCACATGTGAAGACAGATAACATCAAGCACCAGTAGTAGGGGGGGTGGGGGGCTCCTGGAAGTACTGCATGGGGATGGTTGGGGTGCAATGGGACTGAGAACCCCCAGGAGTTAGTGTTATGTCATGTTCACGTTAATATGGGGAGGTTGTTGCAAAGCTCTGGGGACGGCACTGTGATATTGGTGCCGTGGGTGACATTAATAAATGATTGGGTGATGAAAGGAGAGGAGAGAGGTCAGGAGCATTTGCATGTAAGTTTAAGGATTATAGAACCGGACCCTTTCATAGAAACCCGCACCCCTTTAAGATTCAGGACCCCTTCATAGACCCGCACCCCCTTTAAAGATTCAGGAATCCCTTCATAGAACCAGCACCCCCTTTAAAGATTCAGGACCCCTTCATAGAAACAGGGACCTCCCTTATAGATTCAGGACCCTTCATAGAACCAGCACCCTTATGAGTCAGGACCCCTCATAGACCCGGGACTCCCTTTATAGATTCAGGACCCCTTCATAGAACCAGCACCCCCTTATAGAAGATTCAGGACCCATTCATAGAACCGGGACCCCTTTAAAGATGTCAGGACCCCTTCATCAGAACAGCACCCCCCCTTTATAGATTCAGGACCCCTTTCATAGACCCGCACCCCCTTAAAAGATGCAGGTACCTTCATAGAACAGCACCCCCTTTATAGATTCAGGACCCTTCATAGACCAGGACCCCTTATAGATTCAAGACCCCTTCATGAGAACAAGCACCCCCTTATAGATTCAGGAACCCTTCATAGAACCATGTACCCCTTTTATTAGATTCAGGAACCCTTATGACACCAGCACCTCTTATAGAATCAGGAACCCATTCATAGAACCCAGCACCCCCTTTTTATACGATTCCAGGAACCCTTCTAGAACAGCAGCCTCTTTAAAGATTACGGACCCACATTCATAGACAGGACCCACCAACTTTATATGATTCAGAACCTCATTAGAACCAACGCACCTGCCTGTATAGATTCGGACCTCATAGGAACCAGCATCCTCTTTTAAATGATTCACGGACCCCTTCATAGAACCCTGGACCCCCCTTGATTAGATTCAGGAACCCCTTATAGAACAGCCACCTTCCTTTATAGATTCAGGACCCCTGTCAAGAACCAGCACCCCCCTTTAAGATTAAGGATCCCATTCAGTAGAACTTCGAACAACCTTATAGCATTCCAGGACACCTTAATAGACACCCGCACTCCTTTATAAGATAAGGACCTCCTCATTAGAACCAGCACCCCCTTAATAGATTCCGGACCCTCTAATAGAACCAGGACCCCCTTTATAAGATTCAGGACCCCTCATAGAAACAGCACCCCCTTAATAGATTCAGGGACCCTCATTAGTAGAACCAGCACCCCCCTTTATAGATTAAGGACCCACTTTCAAAGAACCAGGACAACTCCCCTTTATAGATTCAGGACATCAGTCATAGATACCAGGGGACCCCATTTATAGGTTAGGATCCCCCTCATTAGAACCAGCACCCCCCTTTATAGATTCAGGACCCCTTCATAGAACCAGCACCCCCTTTATAGATTTAGGACCCCTTTATAGAGCCAGGACCCCCTTCATAGAGCCAGGACCCCCTCCATAAAGCCAGGACCCCCTTCATAGTACCAGGACCCCCTTCATAGTACCAGGACCCCCTTCATAGTACCAGTACCCCCTTCATAGAACCACAACCCCCTTTATAGAACTAGGACTCTCTTTATCTTCCAATTTTACTGGGAACCCCCTTTCTGTGGTTTCCTTGTACCAATGATGATGCAGATGCTTTCTAAGGAAAGTAAAACTGCATTACAGTACATACCTGGACACAATTCTAATCCAATGGGTAAAGATAAAGACCTTATTAAGCAATGCTTCTCTGGTACTGAATAAAAAATGACCCCAGTCCCTATCTCAAGAGCCTAAATGGGGCCCCCTAACCAAGATGAACCATTGCAATAGTTTTCTGTCTGCCTCTCTGATCCCAACAAATGGAGCTGTATACTGCTGCAGAGATGCAGATGCTAGTAGACTCACTTGGATCAATAGATGAACTTTCTATTTGTAGCTGTAGCCTTGGCTATCTACGAAATCTATTAGGTATCTACGCATTCGGTGCCAGATCAGTTACAGCGTGGAGCCTATTGTTAATGGGGAGAGGATTGTGTGGCTCACTGGGCTGGTTAAATCCCTCTAACCTAATGACTGAGACAGTTGTTTCTGGGCTTGGTTTTTAGAAATTTAGAATTTAGCACATTAATGTAGTTCTGCACCAACTTTTTTTCCCTTTACAATTCCCATTTCTTTTTGCATTTGATGCAGTATCTGGTTATGGATGTTACAGCTACACAGAGCCCTTTATGCATTATTTATACTTTCAGTCCATATATGTAATAAAAGCTCCAGGGTGATATTGGGTCATTTCTTTTCTTTATATATAAGATATGGAGCATTGCTGGTTTTCAGTGCCTGATGGGGTTTGTAGTAGGAGAAAAGCCAATTTGGCATCTGTATAAGGATCAGCTCCTAGTGTAGCTTTCTGTCAAGAGGGATGGCTAATTAGTCTCCATGCGAGTGTGCAGTTAAGCATACAATGTGCTGCAGATCCATATGACTTTCCATACGAGAGAACATCTCTACCCTGATCTTGGTTAATATTGTGTACAGTCAGACATTAGAATTCTGTGTATCAGTTACACACACACACTGATCATTAAAGGACTGATTTTTGGCTCTTGTTTTACAGCGACTGATGAAGTTTAATAAAGGCTAAATTTGTGTTAGTTCACATAGCTAAGCTGCACGTCTTCTCTGGGGATATTTTTAGCAGCTGTAGATCTGGCCATAAAAAAAAAAAAAGAAAAGACTTCCCTTTAAGTTATGTCTTGTAGAATTACTACACGAGGTTAGATATCTAGTGTAAACATGAAATAAAACTTACTGAATGTGTTACAGTTAGTGAATTTGTTCACATCAGGCCCGAAGAGCTGACAATCTAATCACACATGCAACCCATAGGTCTTTATGATCGAGTGTACACATAAGGAAAGGTTACACATACATCATGCCTTTGAGTTGATCTATATAGATAGTTAAATATATTAATTAATGTGATAGCACATGTTGGGGAACTATAATTCTCAGCATTCATTCTACAAGTTGATCTGATGGAGGGGTTACACTGAACTCCGCTGTATGACGCTGAAATCTGCAAAAAAAAAAAAAAAAATGAACAATTTATATTACTGTACCAAGTGCTTTTAAAAAAAATAACTTTATGGGCTGAAAGGTAAATGGCCAACGTTGGGTTTATAAATTGGGAGGCCACAGGTGCCCACTCTTTGGGGTTTTTGGACAACATACTGATTTTTTATCCAGGGGGGTGGACAGCCCCTATAAGGCTGTGACTGCTGGTATCACAATAATATATTGACTGCTGCCTCCTCTGCACATGCTCAAGCTTATTAAAGGGTTTTGAGCAGAGGGAGAAGGCGGATATCTTTGCCAGAAACAAATAGAACTTATCATTAAATACCTGGTTACAATCCATGTAATAAACTGGGGAAAATAGCAGTTGGGGTTGCGAGCAGATAACTGCCAATCATTAGATTTTTGCTTTAAGGGCGAACATGCCCTTTAATATATGGTATATGCCAGAAAGTTCCAACCTTGTTAGCTGTTGTTGAACTCTAACTACCATCCTGCCCCTAAGGTTTCTTGTGTATACAAACATAATATGCTGATGAATCACTAGGTGCGGCATTTAAATGACTGTCAACATTTATCATTTTGAAAGTAAAGTTCTTTTTATTGCCCTTTCTCTTTTTCACAGGTGGTTGAGTGTGCACCTTTTGCTTTCTTTGGCTTCTCTGCCAGCTTCCTAATGCCTCCTTCCCCTTTAGACGACAGGGTTATAGTGGCACTCTCTCGCCCGGTAAGACCTCAGGATCTCAGCCTCTGCTTAGACTCTTCCTACTTTGAAACCTCTTCTCTCATCAGTAGCAGTCGCACATCTTCTCTATTCAGCAGCCCCAGCCTAGTGTGTCTTAACGCCGCTAACCTGACGTATATGCCCTCTTCCACAGGCTCTGCACGCTCCCTTGGTTGTGGGTGCAGCAGTGCCAGCTGTTGCACTGTTGCAGCTTATGAAAAAGACGGTCAAAGCCAGGCAGTAAGTAGCACGACTATAACCAGTGCTATATCGGCACCTTCCTCCACTAGCTCACCCAGCCAAATGGTCAACAATAATGAGAATGGCGGAACTTTAAGTCAATCTGCTGGAGTTGGAAGCCCGGTGTCCGGCTCGACCAAACACTTTACCAACGTAAAAATCATTTATCCTAATGATCTGGCCAAGAAGATAACAAAATGTACAAAGACTCATTTACCAAACCAAGGGCCTGTCATCATCGACTGCAGACCTTTCATGGAATACAATAAAAGTCATATCCAAGGGGCCGTTCATATTAACTGTTCGGATAAAATCAGCCGAAGGCGGCTTCAGCAGGGAAAGATCACGGTACTGGATTTGATATCCTGCAGGGAAGGAAAAGACTCATTCAAAAGGATCTTTTCCAAAGAAATCATCGTTTATGATGATAATACCAATGAGCCCAGCAGGGTAGCGCCAACCCAGCCTCTGCATACGGTCCTGGAGTCCTTAAAGAGGGAAGGAAAGGAGCCCCTTGTTTTGAAAGGTATCAATAGTTTTAGTTCAGTGATTTCTTTATGACATTACATGGGGGATAAGGAAATGTGTGTGTTACTTTAAAGGACAACAATGCAAAAAAACTACAGATATACCATGGCCTGTCTGTCTGTTTGTCTGTCTTTGTCTATCTATCTATCTATCTATCTATCTTTCTATCTATCTATCTATCTATCTATCTATCTATCTATCTATCTATCTATCTTTCAATCTATCTATCTATCTATCTATCTATCTATCTATCTATCTATCTATCTATCTATCTATCATCTATCTATCTATCTATCTATCTATCTATCTATCTTTCAATCTATCTATCTATCTATCTATCTATCTATCATCTATCTATCTATCTATCTATCTATCTATCTTTCTCTCTCTCTCTCTCTCTCTCTCTCTCTCTCTCTCTCTCTCTCTCTCTCTCTCTCTCTCTCTCTATTGTCTGTCTGCCTGCCCATCTATCTCTCTCTCTACATATTGTGCTAGGGACTGGGATGTTTTTGCTGTTGTTTAGGACAATTTCCATTCCCTTTGCTGCGGGCTATAAATTTGAAGGTGAAGTGATGCTATTTCCTCCTGTATTCTATTATATGTTTACTGTAACAGCCTAAAAGACAGTGGTCCTCTGTCTCTCCTCATTACTCCTTGCCATGTTTTGCAGATTGCAGAATAAACTCTTAACCTTTAATCCTACTTAGATGGCAAGAGGCGCTGGTACATACCAGTCACATGCTGTGTTCCTCTGCACTAATTTAATTCAAGGTATGGTGACAGCAATAGGAACTGCAGAAATCAATACATCCACTGTAGAACAACTTGTGTAACCAATACGTTCCTATAATGGCCTCTATTAGAATGGGTTTAACCCAAAAATGTTCAACCAAATGGGCAAGAAAACAATTTAATTATGTAAACATGTATGTTTACAAAGTGAAAATCCTTCTACCGCCCCTTCCTGTGCTACAATCACTATTGCTCACTATGGGTCCCAGCAAGCCCCCTGCTCTACACATGCCCACTTTAGGTTCAAGTAAGCGCCCTGATCTACACATGCACACTGTGGGTTCTATTAAGCCCCCTGTTCTACACATGCACACTGTGGGTTCTTTTAAGCCCCTTGCTCTACAAATGCACACTGTGGGCTCTAGTAAACCCCCTGTTCTACACATGCACACTGTGGGTTCTAGTAAGCCCCCTGTTCTACACATGCACACTGTGGGTTCTAGTAAGCCCCCTGTTCTACACATGCACACTGTGGGTTCTAGTAAGCCCCCTGTTCTACACATGCACACTGTGGGTCTAGTAAACCCCTGTTCTACACATGCACACTGTGGGTTCTATAAGCCCCTGTTTCTACACATGCACAATGTGGGTTCTAGTAAGCCCCCTGCTCTACACATGCACACTGTGGTTTCTAGTAAGCCCCTGTTCTACACATGCACACTGGGGTTCTAGTAAGCCCCCTGTTCTACACATGCACACTGTGGGTACTAGTAAGCCCCCTGTTCTATACATGCACACTGTGGGTTTTAGTAAGCCCCTGTTCTACACATGCACACTGTGGGTTCTAGTAAGCCCCCTTTCTACACATGCACACTGCCCACGGGGTTCTAGTAAGCCACCTGCTCTACACATGCACACTGTGGGTTCTAGTAAACCCCTGATCTAACAAATGCACACTGTGGGTTCGAGAAGCCCCCTGCTCTAAACATGCACACTGTGGGTTCTAGTAAGCCCCTGTTCTAACACTCCACTGTGGGTTTTCTAGTAGCCCCCTGTTCTACACATGCACACTGTGGGTTCAAGTAAGCCCCCTGTTCTACACATGCACACTGTGGGTTCTAGTAACCCCTGCTCTACACATGCACACTGTGGTTCTAGTAAGCCCCCTGTTCTACACATCACACTGGGGTTCTAGTAAGCCCCCTGTTCTACACATGCCACTGTGGGTACTAGTACGCCCCTGTTCTATACTGCACACTGTGGGTTCTAGTAAGTCCCCTGTTCTACACATGCACATTGTGGGTTCTAGTAATCCTCTGTTCTACACATGCACACTGTGGGTTCTAGTAAGCCCCCTGTTCTACACGCCCATTGTGGGTTAGTAATTCCCTGCTCTACACATGCACATGTGAGTTTCTAGTAAGCCCCTGTTCTACCATGCACACACTGCACACGTGGGTTCTAGTAAGCCCCTGCTCTACACATGCACACTGTGGTTTTAGTAAACCCCTGTTCTACACATGCACACTGTGGGTTCGGGTAAGCCCCCTGCTCTAAACATGCCCACTGTGGGTTCTAGTAGAACCCCTGTTCTACACATGCACACTGTGGGTTCTATTAAGCCCCTGTTCTACCATGCACCTGTGGGTTCTAGTAAACCCCCTGTTCTACACATGCACACTGCACACTGTGGGTTCTAGTAAGCCCCTGTTCACACATGCACACTATGGGTTTCAGTAACCCCCTGTTCTACACATGCACACTGTGGTTCTAGTAAAACCACTGTTCACACATGCACACTGTGGGTTCTAATAAGCCCCCTGTTCTACACATGCACACTGTGGGTTCTAGTATGCCCCCCCTCTTACACATGCACACGTGGGTTCTAGTAAGCCCCCTGCTCTACAAATGCAACACTGTGGGTTTCTAGTAAGCCCCCTGTTCTACACATGCACACTGTGGGTTCTAGTAAGCCCCCTGTTTCACACATGCACACTTGGGTTCTAGTAAGCCCCCGTTCTACACATGCACATTGTGGGTTTCTGTAAGCCCCCTGTTCTACACATGCACACTGGGGTTCTAATAAGTCCCCTGTTTCACAATGCACACTTGGGTTCTAGTAAGCCCCTGTTCTACACATGCAACATGTGGTTTCTAGTAAGTCCCTCTGCTCTACACATGCACACTGTGGGTTCTAGTAAGCCCCCTGCTCTACACATGCACACTGTGGGTTCTAGTAAGCCCCTGTTCTACACATGCACACTGTGGGTTCTAGTAAGCCCCCTGTTCTACACATGCACACTGTGGGTACTAGTAACCCCTGTTCTATACATGCACACGTGGGTTCTAGTAAGTGCCCCTGTTCTACACATGCACATTGTGGGTTCTAGTAATCCCTCTCTGTTCTACACATGCACACTGTGGGTTCTAAAGCCCCCTGTTCTACACATGCCCATTGTGGGTTCTAGTAATTCCCCTGCTCTACACATGCACACTTGAGTTCTAGTATAAGCCCCCTGTTCTACACAGCACACTGCACACTGTGGGTTCTAGTAAGCCCCTGCTCTACACATGCACACTGTGGTTCTAGTAAACCTGTTTCTACACATGCACACTGTGGGTTCGGGTAAGCCCCTGCTCTAAACATGCCCACTGTGGGTTCTAGTAAGACCCCTGTTCTACCATGCACACTGTGGTTCTAGTAAGCCCTGTTCTACACATGCACACTGTGGTTCTAGTAAACCCCCTGTTTACACATGCACACTGCACACTGTGGGTTCTAGTAAGCCCCTGTTCACACATGCACACTATGGGTTCTAGTAAGCCCCCTGTTCTACACATGCACACTGTGGGTTCTAGTAAAACCACCGTTCTACACATGCACACTGTGGGTTCAATAAGCCCCCTGTTCTACACATGCACACTGTGGGTTAGTATGCCCCCCGCTCTAAACACATGCACACTGTGGGTTCTAGTAAGCCCCTGCTCTACAAATGCACACTGTGGGTTCTAGTAAGCCCCGTTCTACACATGCACACCTGTGGGTTCTAGTAGCCCCCCTGTTCTACACCATGCACACTTTGGGTTCTAGTAAGCCCCCGTTCTACACATGCACACTGTGGGTTCTAGTAAGCCCCCTGTTCTACACATGCACACTGTGGGTTCTAATAAGTCCCCTGTTCTACACATGCACACTGTGGGTTCTAGTAAGCCCCCTGTTCTACACATGCACACTGTGGGTTCTAGTAGTCCCTCTGCTCTACACATGCACACTTTGGGTTCTAGTAAGCCCCTGTTCGCATGCTATAAGATTTTAGTAGTGGATGAGAGAGGAAAGGGCAGATCTTGGCAAATTGTGAAGGAGTGACATTGTTAACGTGATGACAAAAAGGAAAGAAAAGAGCAAAGATTACTCCAATGCAGAGTTAACAGGGTTAGTGATGATATTTATAGGTGGACTAGGTCCAGTTTAGAGGGACAATTACACCTTTCAACTATTGTAGTTTTGTGGGGCTGGTTTACATATATGGTATAATCATTTTTAATTTGAGGGTGAACACTGCCCTTTAATGTTAGGTTGGATACAAAATGGAATTGAATCCTAAAATAACTCAAATTGCCCCCTCCGCCTCTATATCTGTCATCATCACCTTCCTCCTTTCCTTTGAAATTTCAAATTATTATTATTGTTTTTCATTCATATCTAATTTGCTCAGTTTGGTTATTTATAAAGACACTATGGGGGTTATTCAATAAAAGTTCTTATCGTTTAAATGGTGCTAATTTTGCCCCAAACCAATCATATGTTAGCTTCAAATGTTACATAGTTCTGATTGGTTGGGCAAAATTAGCACCATTTTAAACGAAAGAACTTTTATTGAATCTCCCTGTATGTTTTTATGTTTTGCACACAAGTTCAGTGTGCTTTGATATCATGGTCAGTTTCTATTCACCATGTGGCACACTAGATAAAGGGAGCCAATCAAGAATAAGGTAACTGAAATTTGTCACTAGCGGTTACATTTTCTAATCTTGCCTTTTGTACTACTAGGAATTTATTACATCAAGGCTGTGGTTTCGGACTGGTGTCCTTTCTAGGGAGATTCAATAAAAGTTCTATTGTTAAAATGGTGCTAATTTTGCCCCAACCAATTAGATCTTATTAACATTTGAAAGTTAACATCTGATTGGTTAAAATTAGCACCATTTTTAACAATAAAACTTTATTGAAAACCTCTGTTATCTTCTGTAGAGGCTCATCCGTGATCCTTCATTATTATTTGATATTTTTACTAAATGATAATCAAGGTTTGTTTGCTATAGGAGATATGTTTCTTAGTTTGTATCATAGATAGACACTGTCCCACACACGTGTTTTGGGTGTGTGCTGTTAACACCTTTTTTCTTTAGATCTGTGAACACCATTCTCAATGTGTAATCTAGTATCCTGTTTGCACACCTTAACATGAGCTCATCTTTCAGTTAATGTTCTGTGTGTGTTTAAGCACAAGAAATGGGCAAACTCAATTGCGAGACTGGCGTGCAATAAATCTGACCCCACCAATAATCATCACTCCCGTCAGATTACGATGCAGAATAGATTTGTTAAATAACATGTATACAGTTTATACCCCTTCCTTAAGATACAAGAGATGTCTTTTACCAGCCCAACAGCTTTAACTGTGATAATGGCTCTTACTTTCTGTTATACAAAACTTTCTGTCAGTCAGGTGACACTGATGGCATAGCTAACACACCATTATAACTAAGCACCGTTATAAGGGTATCATTTACAAGATATCCATGGCTCATTGTGTATCATAAACATTTTCATCATAAAAAATAAAATTAAACATAAATTAAAAAAAATGATAAAGATATAAATGAATTCTTCCTGTCCCAAACATATAAAACATTTACCGGTAAGAAAAATAAGCTTTAGTGACTTTTCTGGAATATCGTGCTGGCATCTGGCCCTGCAGAATGAGAGAGGCACACTTTATTTATGGACGTGATATTTTTACTCTCTGTGGCTCAGTCTTAATTTATTGCTGGGACAAATGATCCCCTGTTTTTATGTTTGTAAACAACTGGTTGTCTAAGCTACCGATCCAAGTTTAATTTCTCGTTCCCCACGTGGTACAGCGCATCCCTTCTTGGTTGTGTTGCTGTTTCAGTAAGTGCACGGTCACGATGGAGAGAAATTGAGTTCCTTAGAGCCGGTCGAGATTAAATTACTCCATCAATTTATAGCTCTGGCCATCACGATTGACGATCCTAGTCCTTCGTGTTTCATAGTTAAACATGTAAATCCACCATAATAGTGATCCACTTAACATTACCCAAGCCAGAGCGAGCAATTTGTTTACTCCTACACATTCTATTTACGCCACAATAAAGAGGTAATGCAAAAGGTCAAATTAATTAGGCAGGACGTGATGTATTTGGTTCTATGGTGCTCACTTGGAAGGGAGGAGGCTGTTTCCCTGAAACATTGGTCTGCCTGATCTTCAATAAATGTCAATCCCCTTGTTTGCAACTCCGATAAGGTATCTAGTTCTTTAATTTTGCTTACTTTACCATAAAGATATGAATAGCCCTGGACTGCGAGAGGGGGCGGTGGACTACACAAGGGAAATGTTGAAACACTGTTTATGGCAAACAAATTACTAGCATTACTAGACATATAGACTAACTTTTAGCTGACATTCTGAGCATTTCTAACCCAAACTTGTTGGGATATCAATATTGCAGACTTATTTCTTTATTATTCCTGGTTGGTAATAAGACATCACTCAATTTAGCCTAGATGTATAGAACATCGGTTTTGCTCACTGTACGTATCTGTACATATGTGTGTTAGATACATATGGCAATATTTCATTTGGCAGAATGCAGCAGTGTGGCTGTGCAGAGAATAAGAATGATTTTACACTGATTTTAAACTATTGCATGGAAATTCATTAGGCATTCAGACTTCACTGAAATGCAATAGAACAGGGAGGTGTTACAATTTCAAGGAAAAGTTGCTAATATCAGCAGAAGGCTGATTAACCCCCTTGCTGTTTGCTACAAATTTTTTACTTTTGGTCCAGAAATTGCTGATTAAAAGGAAATACGCTTTCTTAATTCACAAATGTTGTAGCTTTATAAAGATATGACTTCATTACAGTAAACGTCCAAACTCCATCTTACTGCCTCTACCTGGGCATTACACTGAGCATGTCAAACCCAAGAAATTAGTGAGGGGCAGAGACCAGGGGCTTTTTCTACTGGGAAGAAATCTAACATTTATAATGATATATTTTTTAAAATTAAATTAGAAAGTCAAGTGAGCCATCATTTACGGCAGAAATGTCTGGGGTTATTATAGCTCAAAATTGAATTTAGAAAAATCTACGTCCCTTTAATGTTGTTCTCAGAATCAGAATGATTACTCCTTTCATCAATATCTCTGTAGATACTTTAGACCAGGGATGTCCATAACAATCTACTGACAATAGCAAATGTTGCTGTATTCTGTTTGTGGGGGTGGTGCCGGACTTGGCAGTCGTGAGTTGGTAGCACACTGTAGCGCATCCAGCACTCCGGTCGCGTGTGCATGTTGGCGTGCGCTGCGAGTGTGCAATGTTGTGACATCGGATCGAATCGTGTGTTAAGGGTCTTGCCCTAAATGCCGATAAGATTAATGGCTCGCTATTTAAAGAGGATCCATTGATTATCTCTCCTATCTCTCCTATCCAGCATACGTTCTCACCACCTGCCCCCTCGACCCGTGCCCTCTTCTCTCAATCCCCACCTCATAACCACCCTCACCTAGTAAAACAAGGGTAGACAATATGAACACTACGCAACCTGTAATAGAACAGTATTAGAAATGACATGAGTAGCAGAATCCAGTGACCAACTGTTCCGCTGCACTCCAGATTTTCAAACTACAAGTCCCAGCATGCTGAGGGCTGAAAGGTCAGATGATGCACTTCTTAGGTGCTCCTCCATTGCGCTGTATGTCTGGGGAGGTGTGAGGACGTGAATGAATGTGTGTATGTGGATGTGCCTGCGCCTCCTGGCTGCTCTGGTCTCCGTCTCCTTCTCTTTGCCGCATTTCCATTTGCAGTTTCAATGACAGTAACGCTACAGTTCGCTTGCTTTTTTGTCTCCTTCTTGAACATGCACCTTGAACTGCATGTAACCCGAGCATAACCCGAGGTTAGATTTTAAGATTACTGTTATAATAAAAAAAACTTGTTTATACGTGAGTAGATACGGTATTCCTGTGTATGTAATATGAACAACTTCGTATAATGTGTATTACCCTGTATGTAACGTATACTATGTCATTTTAAAGCTCCACGGACGATGCTGGCGCTATATAAATCCATAATAATAATAATTCCCCTTTGGTAGATCAGCTACAGGGCCTTGACTGAGGGCTGTTCCTTTAATGCTGGTATGTTTATGAATGGCTGTGATATTGAAAACCATTGATTGATTCAGATTCACGTAATCAGTGGTGTTTAAAGGAAAACACACTGTATGTGAATTCTACCCCTCTATCAATATCGCACTTAGAACTCTTCCCACCAGTGATCTGTCAATTTCCAAGAAATCCTTAATACAGGAAAGGTAACTTTCTCGCCAGTGAATGGGAGTTTGAAAACAAAACTGGTTCATTCGAAAATTCTTAAAAGTAGATTGAAAACTCTGTGTTCGGATTCAAAATTCAATCAAAATATTATGTTAGAAGATCAAAAATTTAAAATTCAGATTCAGTTGGTTAACAATCGGATTCTCAGGAACATCAATAAGTCCTATGGAACTGCTGTTGGAACAAAACACGTTGATTTTGTTCATTTTAACTCCCCAGATGTTTGATAACTACAACTCCCAGAATTCTCTAGGTACCCCTGCTGTTGCAAAGTGCTTGTTGGGTAATGCTGGGAGTTGTAGTTACCGGTTGCCAATCACTGTATGAAATCATCGAAGTAACTAGAATTGGGTTTGATGTCTTATTCTGTTGAGGGGGGAATTTTGTCCCCTGTCGACCTTCATAGCACATTCCGCCTATTACCATTTAAACACGACTGGTTATAACCAATCAGCTGGTGGAAGGGTTTAAAGCACAGGATTATTTTCTGCTAGATGATTTCAAGTCTATTTTCAGTGCTTTTTCTGCTCCTTGACTATTAACAGGCATCTGATATTGCTGAAGTGTCTTGTTTATTCTAATGGCGAGGGTTTTTTTGTAGGCCATTAACATCCCTAAGGCAGAGAGCTGCTTGCAGTGCGTGAAAACTTGAATACAACAGTTTTAAAAATCTCTGTTCTCCCGTGACAGGAGCCAACACAGAGAAAAGGGGAGAACTGGAACCGTGTTTTATTCCTTTTTCAAATTCATGTTATATGCAACCAATGGTATATGATCATCTCATAAAATAGGGAGAAATAAATGTATATATGGTTGCTTTACAGACTAAGGGATCATGGAAGCCAATGTATCTATAGAGAGCAGCACATTTTTTTTGGATTTAGGTCTGATAGGAAAGAAATGCGCTGGTGTTTAAGGCTGAGGCCACATTACATATAGACCAGAATCGCCACGAGCCGCCAATCAGGCATTATTGGAGTGCACACGATTGCGCAAAAAATAGTGATCGTATTCGCTCCATACGCGTATCGCAATTGCCAGACAACTGCCCAACAGAGTGTGCGATTTTTAACCGGATTGCTGATAAAATGCGCTGGTGTGGCCTAGCCCTAAATGACAACTTATGGTCAGAAACTGCTGAATAAAGTGATATATTACTTGCACCCTACCCTGATATACACCTGTGTACATTGAGGACAGATACGGTGACCCATTTTCCTTTTCACACTTAAGATGCAGAATAGTGAATTAGATAATTCTCCTCCTTATATAAAACAGATTGAGCATGTCAAAATAAAATATCTGGTATTATTATAGATCAGTGATGCCCAGCACGCGAGCTGCATTTTGGGCATGGAAAGGGGCGTTCCGGGGTGTAATCAGGAAGGATGGGGGTGGAGCTACTCCTCGCGGCCTGCTCACTGTGCTCAGTGCCGCTAGTGCGGCCTCCGGTGTCGGCTGGGTTGGGCACCCCTGAGTTAGATCAACTGGCTTGAAGTTTAGTTCTTTACTAGTCGGTCCAGTTATCTTAGGCAGATTACACGCCATACATTATTATCAGGATATCGACGATATTATCGTGTATCATCGGTTGGTTAGAAATAGTGTATGATATCTGATGAACGGGTGATTGTGTATGTCAAAAATCACGGGTGATCAGACACAGGAACGGTCGCTCTCCGCAGTGGCGAACGGTCGTTCAGGATGAAAAACCTTCCGTGCTACCCCGCCTAACTGAATACCACAGATATCCATGACCTGGGTAAATAATAACATTACACAGTCAAATAAAATGCATTTTGTCATTGTCCCCCTGTAGAGGAGAAGTACAATGTATGCCACAGTTCTGTTAAAAAGTTCAGTTTTTCTTCGTTTCCCCCAGTAATTCTATTGAAATGAGTTTCTACAGAAGTGTGATTTAAATATTAATCCTTTCCCTTGGACATTGATAAGGAGCTGCATGATGTCAGTCTTTCCTTCTACTATAACATCTTTCTGACGTTGCAAGATGAAATATAAAATGAAGAACATTCTGATTCAGCTAAGCCTGGCAATTATGGAAAAAAATGTCAGACCTTAGTTGTCCTTTAACCTTCCCCTATTATCTATGTTAACATGTTGCTTGTGGTAGGGGAACTGACATTTCTATTACCGTTGTACAATGGGATACATTTGGGGCTCCTATCAGTGCTGGAAACTGTATGTTTCTTTACTGTGGTCAAGAAGTGGTTACATATGAACAAAGGCAGAATGTTTGCTTGGAAGGAAAACACCACACTTAGGGCTAGGCCACACTAGTCCGTTTTAACGCACAATCCCACTAGGTGCGCTGCTGTCCTTGTGCTGTTATCTACATATTAGAGCTCATGCGATAACCATTTTTATTTCCAGCCAGCGCTCCGACTTTCTTTCTGCGTAGTTCCCAACTAAATATTTAAATAAATAAATATATTTACCTGTTTGAAATCAATAAATTACTCCTCCCCCTTTCCTTTAGCGCAGGGAGAAACAGCTTCGTTTACCCAGAGGTGCTTGGCACAAATATTTTTTTAATATAGGTAAGCGCCAGTTTAACAACAGGACAGATTGTCTGGTCTTAGATTTTCGCAAAATAACTTTATTTCACTAAACCCACCTATTGCTACATTGCTCGAAACTATAGCGATTACTCTCGGTTAATGAGTCTAAAGGAGAATTTCTCTTAACGTTTTCTGGGTGAATCGCTAGGGCACATTGGAGTTTAACAAGCAAGGGCAGTAATTGCAGGGCCCTCTGTATTGTAAGATTTTATGGAAGGATTACATAGAAAGACGACAGCAGTGTTATAAACAAACAGTTTCTGGCTTGTACATTAGAATTACAGAAAATGTGTTTTAGGCTGGGTACACACCAGACAATATTTTCGGCAACCGATTCACGGCAATTCGGACGGTCGGCTGAAATATCAGCTGGTGTGGGGCGGCCGGCCACGACCGGACGAACGAAAGGTCGGACCGTCGGAAAATTCTAAACGATTGTGCCGAATTTGCCGCGACTGATGACATTTGTCCCGACCGAGCCCTCGTCATAGCGAACACTCAGTCGGGTCAAATAGTCCGGCCGTGTGTACCCAGCCTTAGGGTGGACTTTATTTTCAAGCTGTGTGTCTCTCGGGACATATCAGTAACATTGTATGAATAATCAAGAAGAAAGCTTTATGCACTTTCCATTGCTTTTATAATCTGCAGTTTGCCAGTGTAGTGTCCCTTTAGGCAATAATAGATGACAATTGAGTCATGGCTGATAGCAGGGAAACAGTATGGATTTCATGCTGTTTTTCTTTAATAGGATACACCAATCAGCAATTGAGGAACATTTACTATCAAGGTACCATGGGCAATTAAAGACAGAACATTTTTCTTTATGTGTGGGTTCTAGTAAGCCCCCTGTTCTACACATGCGCACTGTGGGTTCTAGTAAACCCCTTGTTCTACACATGCACACTGTGGGTTCTAGTAAGCCCCCTGTTCTACACATGCACAATGTGGGTTCTAGTAAGCCCCCTGCTCTACACATGCACACTGTGGTTTCTAGTAAGCCCCTGTTCTACACATGCACACTGTGGGTTCTAGTAAGCCCCCTGTTCTACACATGCACACTGTGGGTACTAGTAAGCCCCCTGTTCTATACATGCACACTGTGGGTTTTAGTAAGCCCCCTGTTCTACACATGCACACTGTGGGTTCTAGTAAGCCCCCTTTTCTACACATGCACACTGCCCACTGTGGGTTCTAGTAAGCCACCTGCTCTACACATGCACACTGTGGGTTCTAGTAAACCCCTGATCTACAAATGCACACTGTGGGTTCGAGTAAGCCCCCTGCTCTAAACATGCACACTGTGGGTTCTAGTAAGCCCCTGTTCTAACACTCCACTGTGGGTTTTCTAGTAAGCCCCCTGTTCTACACATGCACACTGTGGGTTCAAGTAAGCCCCCTGTTCTACACATGCACACTGTGGGTTCTAGTAAGCCCCCTGCTCTACACATGCACACTGTGGGTTCTAGTAAGCCCCCTGTTCTACACATCACACTGGGGTTCTAGTAAGCCCCCTGTTCTACACATGCCACTGTGGGTACTAGTACGCCCCTGTTCTATACTGCACACTGTGGGTTCTAGTAAGTCCCTGTTCTACACATGCACATTGTGGGTTCTAGTAATCCTCTGTTCTACACATGCACACTGTGGGTTCTAGTAAGCCCCCTGTTCTACACGCCCATTGTGGGTTAGTAATTCCCTGCTCTACACATGCACATGTGAGTTTCTAGTAAGCCCCTGTTCTACCATGCACACTGCACACGTGGGTTCTAGTAAGCCCCTGCTCTACACATGCACACTGTGGTTCTAGTAAACCCCTGTTCTACACATGCACACTGTGGGTTCGGGTAAGCCCCCTGCTCTAAACATGCCCACTGTGGGTTCTAGTAGAAACCCCTGTTCTACACATGCACACTGTGGGTTCTAGTAAGCCCCTGTTCTACACATGCACACTGTGGGTTCTAGTAAACCCCCTGTTCTACACATGCACACTGCACACTGTGGGTTCTAGTAAGCCCCCTGTTCACACATGCACACTATGGGTTTAGTAACCCCCTGTTCTACACATGCACACTGTGGTTCTAGTAAAACCACTGTTCTACACATGCACACTGTGGGTTCTAATAAGCCCCCTGTTCTACACATGCACACTGTGGGTTCTAGTATGCCCCCCGCTCTACACATGCACACTGTGGGTTCTAGTAAGCCCCCTGCTCTACAAATGCACACTGTGGGTTCTAGTAAGCCCCCTGTTCTACACATGCACACTGTGGGTTCTAGTAAGCCCCCTGTTCTACACATGCACACTTTGGGTTCTAGTAAGCCCCCGTTCTACACATGCACACTGTGGGTTCTAGTAAGCCCCCTGTTCTACACATGCACACTGTGGGTTCTAATAAGTCCCCTGTTCTACACATGCACACTGTGGGTTCTAGTAAGCCCCTGTTCTACACATGCACACTGTGGGTTCTAGTAAGTCCCTCTGCTCTACACATGCACACTTTGGGTTCTAGTAAGCCCCCTGCTCTACACATGCACACTGTGGGTTCTAGTAAGCCCCCTGTTCACACATGCACACTGTGGGTTCTAGTAAGCCCCCTGTTCTACACATGCACACTGTGGGTACTAGTAAGCCCCTGTTCTATACATGCACACTGTGGGTTCTAGTAAGTCCCCTGTTCTACACATGCACATTGTGGGTTCTAGTAATCCCTCTGTTCTACACATGCACACTGTGGGTTCTAGTAAGCCCCCTGTTCTACACATGCCCATTGTGGGTTCTAGTAATTCCCCTGCTCTACACATGCACACTGTGAGTTTCTAGTAAGCCCCCTGTTCTACACATGCACACTGCACACTGTGGGTTCTAGTAAGCCCCTGCTCTACACATGCACACTGTGGTTCTAGTAAACCCTGTTTCTACACATGCACACTGTGGGTTCGGGTAAGCCCCTGCTCTAAACATGCCCACTGTGGGTTCTAGTAAGACCCCTGTTCTACCATGCACACTGTGGTTCTAGTAAGCCCTGTTCTACACATGCACACTGTGGGTTCTAGTAAACCCCCTGTTTACACATGCACACTGCACACTGTGGGTTCTAGTAAGCCCCTGTTCACACATGCACACTATGGGTTCTAGTAAGCCCCCTGTTCTACACATGCACACTGTGGGTTCTAGTAAAACCACTGTTCTACACATGCACACTGTGGGTTCTAATAAGCCCCCTGTTCTACACATGCACACTGTGGGTTCTAGTATGCCCCCCGCTCTACACATGCACACTGTGGGTTCTAGTAAGCCCCTGCTCTACAAATGCACACTGTGGGTTCTAGTAAGCCCCCTGTTCTACACATGCACACCTGTGGGTTCTAGTAGCCCCCTGTTCTACACCCATGCACACTTTGGGTTCTAGTAAGCCCCCTTCTACACATGCACACTGGTGGGTTCTAGTAAGCCCCCTGTTCTACACATGCACACTGTGGGTTCTAATAAGTCCCCTGTTCTACACATGCACACTGTGGGTTCTAGTAAGCCCCCTGTTCTACACATGCACACTGTGGGTTCTAGTAAGTCCCTCTGCTCTACACATGCACACTTTGGGTTCTAGTAAGCCCCCTGTTCTGCATGCTATAAGATTTTAGTAGTGGATTGAGAGAGGAAAGGGCAGATCTTGGCAATATTGTGAAGGAGTGACATTGTTAACGTGATGACAAAAAGGAAAGAAAAGAGCAAAGATTACTCCAATGCAGAGTTAACAGGGTTAGTGATGATATTTATAGGTGGACTAGGTCCCAGTTTAGAGGGACAATTACACCTTTCTAACTATTGTAGTTTTGGGGGCTGGTTTACATATATGGTATAATCATTTTAATTTGAGGGTGAACATGCCCTTTAATGTTAGGTTGGATACAAAATGGAATTGAAATCCTAAAATAACTCAAATTGCCCCCTCCGCCTCTATATCTGTCATCATCACCTTCCTCCTTTCCTTTGAAATTTCAAATTATTATTATTGTTTTTCATTCATATCTAATTTGCTCAGTTTGGTTATTTATAAAGACACTATGGGGGTTATTCAATAAAAGTTCTTATCGTTTAAATGGTGCTAATTTTGCCCCAAACAATCATATGTTAGCTTTCAAATGTTACATAAGTTCTGATTGGTTGGGCAAAATTAGCACCATTTTAAACGAAAGAACTTTTATTGAATCTCCCTGTATGTTTTTATGTTTTGCACACAAGTTCAGTGTGCTTTGATATCATGGTCAGTTTCTATTCACCATGTGGCACACTAGATAAAGGGAGCCAATCAAGAATAAGGGTAACTGAAATTTGCACTAGCGGTTACATTTTCTAATCTTGCCTTTTGTACTACTAGGAATTTATTACATCAAGGCTGTGGTTTCGGACTGGTGTCCTTTCTAGGGAGATTCAATAAAAGTTCTATTGTTAAAATGGTGCTAATTTTGCCCCAACCAATTAGATCTTATTTAACATTTGAAAGTTAACATCTGATTGGTTAAAATTAGCACCATTTTTAACAATAAAACTTTATTGAAAACCTCTGTTATCTTCTGTAGAGGCTCATCCGTGATCCTTCATTATTATTTGATATTTTTTACTAAATGATAATCAAGGTTTGTTGTGCTATAGGAGATATGTTTCTTAGTTTGTATCATAGATAGACACTGTCCCACACACGTGTTTTGGGTGTGTGCTGTTAACACCTTTTTTCTTTAGATCTGTGAACACCATTTCTCATGTGAATCTAGTATCCTGTTTGCACACCTTAACATGAGCTCATCCTTTCAGTTAATGTTCTTGTGTGTGTTTAAGCACAAGAAATGGGCAAACTCAATTGCGAGACTGGCGTGCAATAAATCTGACCCCACAAATAATCATCAACTCCCGTCAGATTACGATGCAGAATAGATTTGTTAAATAACATGTATACAGTTATACCCCTTCCTTAAGATACAAGAGATGTCTTTTACCAGCCCAACAGCTTTAACTGTGATAATGGCTCTTACTTTCTGTTATACAAAACTTTCTGTCAGTCAGGTGACACTGATGGCATAGCTAACACCATTATAAGCTAAGCACCGTTATAAGGGTATCATTTACAAGATATCCATGGCTCATTGTGTATCATTACATTTTCATCATAAAAAATAAAATTAAACATAAATTAAAAAAAATGATAAAGATATAAATGAATTCTTCCTGTCCCAAACATATAAAACATTTACCGGTAAGAAAAATAAGCTTTAGTGACTTTTCTGGAATATCGTGCTGCATCTGGCCCTGCAGAATGAGAGAGGCAGCACTTTATTTATGGACGTGATATTTTTTACTCTCTGTGGCTCAGTCTTAATTTATTGCTGGGA
The DNA here is from genome assembly GCA_019447015.1 of Hymenochirus boettgeri. Lineage (NCBI taxonomy): Eukaryota > Metazoa > Chordata > Amphibia > Anura > Pipidae > Hymenochirus > Hymenochirus boettgeri. Next base: position 33,454,460 of record CM033473.1, on the reverse strand, counting down.
CAAATGATCCCCTGTTTTTATGTTTGTAAACAACTGGTTGTCTAAGCTACCGATCCAAGTTTAATTTCTCGTTCCCCACGTGGTACAGCGCATCCCTTCTTGGTTGTGTTGCTGTTTCAGTAAGTGCACGGTCACGATGGAGAGAAATTGAGTTCCTTAGAGCCGGTCGAGATTAAATTACTCCATCAATTTATAGCTCTGGCCATCACGATTGGACGATCCTAGTCCTTCGTGTTTCATAGTTAAACATGTAATCCACCATTAATAGTGATCCACTTAACATTACCCCAAGCCAGAGCAGCAATTTGTTTACTCCTACACATTCTATTTACGCCACAATAAAGAGGTAATGCAGGAAAGGTCAAATTAATTAGGCAGGACGTGATTATTTGGTTCTATGTGTGCTCACTTGGAAGGGAGGAGGCTGTTTCCCTGAAACATTGGGTCTGCCTGATCTTCAATAAATGTCAATCCCCTTGTTTGCAACTCCGATAAGGTATCTAGTTCTTTAATTTTGCTTACTTTACTCATAAAGATATGAATAGCCCTGGACTGCGAGAGGGGGCGGTGGACTACACAAGGGAAATGTTGAAACACTGTTATGGCAAACAAATTACTAGCATTACTAGACATATAGACTAAAGACTTTTAGCTGACATTCTGAGCATTTCTAACCCAAACTTTGTTGGGATATCATATTGCAGACTTATTTCTTTATTATTCCTGGTTGGTAAGTAAGACATCACTCAATATTAGCCTAGATGTATAGAACATCGGTTTGCTCACTGTACGTATCTGTACATATGTGTGTTAGATACAATATGGCAATATTTCATCTTGGCAGAATGCAGCAGTGTGGCTGTGCAGAGAATAAGAATGATTTTACACTGATTTTAAACTATTGCATGGAAATTCATTAGGCATTCAGACTTCACTGAAATGCAATAGAACAGGGAGGTGTTACAATTTCAAGGAAAAGTTGCTAATATCAGCGAAGGCTGATTAACCCCCTTGCTGTTTGCTACAAATTTTTTACTTTTGGTCCAGAAATTGCTGATTAAAAGGAAATACGCTTTCTTAATTCACAAATGTTGTAGCTTTATAAAGATATGACTTCATTACAGTAAACGTCCAAACTCCATCTACTGCCTCTACCTGGGCATTACACTGAGCATGTCAAACCCAAGAAATTAGTGAGGGGGCAGAGACCAGGGGCTTTTTCTACTGGGAAGAAATCTAACATTTATAATGATATATTTTTTAAAATTAAATTAGAAAGTCAAGTGAGCCATCATTTACGGCAGAAATGTCTGGGGTTATTATAGCTCAAAATTGAATTTAGAAAAATCTACGTCCTTTAATGTTTCTCAGAATCAGATGATTACTCCTTTCATCAATATCTCTGTAGATACTTTAGACCAGGGATGTCCATAACAATCTACTGACAATAGCAAATGTTGCTGTATTCTGTTTGTGGGGGTGGTGCCGGACTTGGCAGTCGTGAGTTTGTAGCACACTGTAGCGCATCCAGCACTCCGGTGCGCGTGTGCATGTTGGCGTGCGCTGCGAGTGTGCAATGTTGTGACATCGGATCGAATCGTGTGTTAAGGGTCTTGCCCTAAATGCCGATAAGATTAATGGCTCGCTATTATAAAGAGGATCCATTGATTATCTCTCCTATCTCTCCTATCCAGCATACGTCTCACCACCTGCCCCCCCTCGACCCGTGCCCTCTTCTCTCAATCCCCACTCATACCACCCTCACCTAGTAAAAACAAGGGTAGACAATATGAACACTACGGCAACCTGTAATAGTAAAGTATTAGAAAATGACATGAGTAGCAGAATCCAGTGACCAACTGTTCCGCTCACTCCAGATGTTTTCAAACTACAAGTCCCACATGCTGAGGGCTGAAAGGTCAGATGATGCACTTCTTAGGTGCTCCTCCATTGCGCTGTATGTCTGGGGAGGGCTGTGAGGACGTGAATGAGATGTGTGTATGTGGATGTGCCTGCGCCTCCTGGCTGCTCTGGTCTCCGTCTCCTTCTCTTTGCCGCATTTCCATTTGCAGTTTCAATGACAGTAACGCTACAGTTCGCTTGCTTTTTTGTCTCCTTCTTGAACATGCACCTTGAACTGCATGTAACCCGAGCATAACCCGAGGTTAGATTTTAAGATTACTGTTATAATAAAAAAAACTTGTTTATACGTGAGTAGATACGGTATTCCTGTGTATGTAATATGAACAACTTCGTATAATGTGTATTACCCTGTATGTAACGTATACTATGTCATTTTAAAGCTCCACGGACGATGCTGGCGCTATATAAATCCATAATAATAATAATTCCCCTTTGGTAGATCAGCTACAGGGCCTTGACTGAGGGCTGTTCCTTTAATGCTGGTATGTTTATGAATGGCTGTGATATTGAAAACCATTGATTGATTCAGATTCACGTAATCAGTGGTGTTTAAAGGAAAACACACTGTATGTGAATTCTACCCCTCTATCAATATCGCACTTAGAACTCTTCCCACCAGTGATCTGTCAATTTCCAAGAAATCCTTAATACAGGAAAGGTAACTTTCTCGCCAGTGAATGGGAGTTTGAAAACAAAACTGGTTCATTCGAAAATTCTTAAAAGTAGATTGAAAACTCTGTGTTCGGATTCAAAATTCAATCAAAATATTATGTTAGAAGATCAAAAATTTAAAATTCAGATTCAGTTGGTTAACAATCGGATTCTCAGGAACATCAATAAGTCCTATGGAACTGCTGTTGGAACAAAACACGTTGATTTTGTTCATTTTAACTCCCCAGATGTTTGATAACTACAACTCCCAGAATTCTCTAGGTACCCCTGCTGTTGCAAAGTGCTTGTTGGGTAATGCTGGGAGTTGTAGTTACCGGTTGCCAATCACTGTATGAAATCATCGAAAGTAACTAGAATTGGGTTTGATGTCTTATTCTGTTGAGGGGGGAATTTTGTCCCCTGTCGACCTTCATAGCACATTCCGCCTATTACCATTTAAACACGACTGGTTATAACCAATCAGCTGGTGGAAGGGTTTAAAGCACAGGATTATTTTCTGCTAGATGATTTCAAGTCTATTTTCAGTGCTTTTTCTGCTCCTTGACTATTAACAGGCATCTGATATTGCTGAAGTGTCTTGTTTATTCTAATGGCGAGGGTTTTTTTGTAGGCCATTAACATCCCTAAGGCAGAGAGCTGCTTGCAGTGCGTGAAAACTTGAATACAACAGTTTTAAAAATCTCTGTTCTCCCGTGACAGGAGCCAACACAGAGAAAAGGGGAGAACTGGAACCTGTTTTATTCCTTTTTCAAATTCATGTTATATGCAACCAATGGTATATGATCATCTCATAAAATAGGGAGAAATAAATGTATATATGGTTGCTTTACAGACTAAGGGATCATGGAAGCCAATGTATCTATAGAGAGCAGCACATTTTTTTTGGATTTAGGTCTGATAGGAAAGAAATGCGCTGGTGTTTAAGGCTGAGGCCACATTACATATAGACCAGAATCGCCACGAGCCGCCAATCAGGCATTATTGGAGTGCACACGATTGCGCAAAAAATAGTGATCGTATTCGCTCCATACGCGTATCGCAATTGCCAGACAACTGCCCAACAGAGTGTGCGATTTTTAACCGGATTGCTGATAAAATGCGCTGGTGTGGCCTAGCCCTAAATGACAACTTATGGTCAGAAACTGCTGAATAAAGTGATATATTACTTGCACCCTACCCTGATATACACCTGTGTACATTGAGGACAGATACGGTGACCCATTTTCCTTTTCACACTTAAGATGCAGAATAGTGAATTAGATAATTCTCCTCCTTATATAAAACAGATTGAGCATGTCAAAATAAAATATCTGGTATTATTATAGATCAGTGATGCCCAGCACGCGAGCTGCATTTTGGGCATGGAAAGGGGCGTTCCGGGGTGTAATCAGGAAGGATGGGGGTGGAGCTACTCCTCGCGGCCTGCTCACTGTGCTCAGTGCCGCTAGTGCGGCCTCCGGTGTCGGCTGGGTTGGGCACCCCTGAGTTAGATCAACTGGCTTGAAGTTTAGTTCTTTACTAGTCGGTCCAGTTATCTTAGGCAGATTACACGCCATACATTATTATCAGGATATCGACGATATTATCGTGTATCATCGGTTGGTTAGAAATAGTGTATGATATCTGATGAACGGGTGATTGTGTATGTCAAAAATCACGGGTGATCAGACACAGGAACGGTCGCTCTCCGCAGTGGCGAACGGTTCGTTCAGGATGAAAAATCCTTCCGTGCTACCCCGCCTAACTGAATACCACAGATATCCATGACCTGGGTAAATAATAACATTACACAGTCAAATAAAATGCATTTTGTCATTGTCCCCCTGTAGAGGAGAAGTACAATGTATGCCACAGTTCTGTTAAAAAGTTCAGTTTTTCTTCGTTTCCCCCAGTAATTCTATTGAAATGAGTTTCTACAGAAGTGTGATTTAAATATTAATCCTTTCCCTTGGACATTGATAAGGAGCTGCATGATGTCAGTCTTTCCTTCTACTATAACATCTTTCTGACGTTGCAAGATGAAATATAAAATGAAGAACATTCTGATTCAGCTAAGCCTGGCAATTATGGAAAAAAATGTCAGACCTTAGTTGTCCTTTAACCTTCCCCTATTATCTATGTTAACATGTTGCTTGTGGTAGGGGAACTGACATTTCTATTACCGTTGTACAATGGGATACATTGGGGCTCCTATCAGTGCCTGGAAACTGTATGTTTCTTTACTGTGGTCAAGAAGTGGTTACATATGAACAAAGGCAGAATGTTTGCTTGGAAGGAAAACACCACACTTAGGGCTAGGCCACACTAGTCCGTTTTAACGCACAATCCCACTAGGTGCGCTGCTGTCCTTGTGCTGTTATCTACATATTAGAGCTCATGCGATAACCATTTTTATTTCCAGCCAGCGCTCCGACTTTCTTTCTGCGTAGTTCCCAACTAAATATTTAAATAAATAAATATATTTACCTGTTTGAAATCAATAAATTACTCCTCCCCCTTTCCTTTAGCGCAGGGAGAAACAGCTTCGTTTACCCAGAGGTGCTTGGCACAAATATTTTTTTAATATAGGTAAGCGCCAGTTTAACAACAGGACAGATTGTCTGGTCTTAGATTTTCGCAAAATAACTTTATTTCACTAAACCCACCTATTGCTACATTGCTCGAAACTATAGCGATTACTCTCGGTTAATGAGTCTAAAGGAGAATTTCTCTTAACGTTTTCTGGGTGATCGCTAGGGCACATTGGAGTTTAACAAGCAGGGCAGTAATTGCAGGGCCCTCTGTATTGTAAGATTTTATGGAAGGATATACATAGAAAGACGACAGCAGTGTTTAAACAACAGTTTCTGGCTTGTACATTAGAATTACAGAAAATGTGTTTTAGGCTGGGTACACACCAGACAATATTTTCGGCAACCGATTCACGGCAATTCGGACGGTCGGCTGAAATATCAGCTGGTGTGGGGCGGCCGGCCACGACCGGACGAACGAAAGGTCGGACCGTCGGAAAATTCTAAACGATTGTGCCGAATTTGCCGCGACTGATGGACTTTGTCCCGACCGAGCCCTCGTCATACGAACACTCAGTCGGTCAAATAGTCCGGCCGTGTGTACCCACCTTAGGGTGGACTTTATTTTCAAGCTGTGTGTCTCTGGGACATATCAGTAACATTGTATGAATAATCAAGAAGAAAAGCTTATGCACTTTCCATTGCTTTTATAATCTGCAGTTTGCCAGTGTAGTGTCCCTTTAGGCAATAATAGATGACAATTGAGTCATGGCTGATAGCAGGGAACAGTATGGATTTCATGCTTGTTTTTCTTTAATAGGATACACCAATCAGCAATTGAGGAACATTTACTATCAAGGTACCATGGGCAATTAAAGACCAGAACATTTTCTTTATGTCCCTCTGCTCTACACATGCACACTTTGGGTTCTAGTAAGCCCCCTGTTCTGCATGCTATAAGATTTTAGTAGTGGATTGAGAGAGGAAAGGGCAGATCTTGGCAATATTGTGAAGGAGTGACATTGTTAACGTGATGACAAAAAGGAAAGAAAAGAGCAAAGATTACTCCAATGCAGAGTTAACAGGGTTAGTGATGATATTTTCAATAGGTGGACTAGGTCCCAGTTTAGAGGGACAAATTACACCTTTCTAACTATTGTAGTTTTGGGGGCTGGTTTACATATATGGTATATCATTTTTAATTTGAGGGGTGAACATGCCCTTTAATGTTAGGTTGGATACAAAATGGAATTGAAATCCTAAAAATAACTCAAATTGCCCCCTCCGCCTCTATATCTGTCATCATCACCTTCACTACTTCCTTTTGAAATTTCAAATTATTATTATTGTTTTTCATTCATATTCTAATTTGCTCAGTTTGGTTATTTATAAAGACACTATGGGGGTTATTCAATAAAAGTTCTTATCGTTTAAAATGGTGCTAATTTTGCCCCAACCAATCATATGTTAGCTTTCAAATGTTACATAAGTTCTGATTGGTTGGGGCAAAATTAGCACCATTTTAAACGATAAGAACTTTTATTGAATCTCCCTGTATGTTATTTATGTTTTGCACACAAGTTCAGTGTGCTTTGATATCATTGGTCAGTTTCTATTCACCATGTGGTCACACTAGATAAAGGGAGCCAATCAAGAATAAGGGTAACTGAAATTTGCACTAGCGGTTACATTTTCTAATCTTGGCCTTTTGTACTACTAGGAATTTATTACATCAAGGCTGTGGTTTCGGACTGGTGTCCTTTCTAGGGAGATTCAATAAAAGTTCTTATTGTTAAAAATGGTGCTAATTTTGCCCCAACCAATTAGATCTTATTTAACATTTGAAAGTTAACATCTGATTGGTTAAAATTAGCACCATTTTTAACAATAAGAACTTTTATTGAAAACCTCTGTTTATCTTCTGTAGAGGCTCATCCGTGATCCTTCATTATTATTTGATATTTTTTACTAAATAGATAATCAAGGTTGTTGTGCTATAGGAGATATGTTCTTAGTTTGTATCATAGATAGACACTGTCCCACACACGTGTTTTGGGTGTGTGCTGTTAACACCTTTTTTCTTTAGATCTGTGAACACCCATTTCTCATGGTGTAATCTAGTATCCTGTTTGCACACCTTAACATGAGCTCATCCTTTCAGTTAATGTTCTTGTGTGTGTTTAAGCACAAGAAATGTGCAAACTCAATTGCGAGACTGGCGTGCAATAAATCTGACCCAACACAATAATCATCAACTCCCGTCAGATTACGATGCAGAATAGATTTGTTAATAAACATGTATACAGTTATACCCCTTCCTTAAGATACAAGAGATGTCTTTTACCAGCCCAACAGCTTTAACTGTGATAATGGCTCTTACTTTCTGTTATACAAAACTTTCTGTCAGTCAGGTGACACTGATGGCATAGCTAAGCACCAATTATAAGCTAAGCACCGTTTATAAGGGTATCATTTACAAGATATCCATGGCTCATTGTGTATCATTAAACATTTTCATCATAAAAATAAAATTAAAACATAAATTAAAAAAAATGATAAAGATATAAATGAATTCTTCCTGTCCCAAACATATAAAACATTTACCGGTAAGAAAAATAAGCTTTAGTGACTTTTCTGGAATATCGTGCTGCATCTGGGCCCTGCAGAATGAGAGAGGCAGACACTTTATTTATGGACGTGATATTTTTACTCTCTGTGGCTCAGTCTTAATTTATTGCTGGGACAAATGATCCCCTGTTTTTATGTTTGTAAACACTGGTTGCTAAGCTACCGATCCAAGTTTAATTTCTCGTTCCCCACGTGGTACAGCGCATCCCTTCTTTGGTTGTGTTGCTGTTTCAGTAAGTGCACGGTCACGATGGAGAGAAATTGAGTTCCTTAGAGCCGGTCGAGATTAAATTACTCCATCAATTTATAGCTCTGGCCATCACGATTGGACGATCCTAGTCCTTCGTGTTTCATAGTTAAACATGTAATCCACCATTTAATAGTGATCCACTTAACATTACCCCAAGCCAGAGCAGCAATTTGTTTACTCCTATCACATTCTATTTACGCCACAATAAAGAGGTAATGCAGGAAAGGTCAAATTAATTAGGCAGGACGTGAGTATTTTGGTTCTAGTGTGTGCTCACTTGGAAGGGAGGAGGCTGTTTCCCTGAAACATTGGGTCTGCCTGATCTTCAATAAATGTCAATCCCCTTGTTTGCAACTCCGATAAGGTATCTAGTTCTTTAATTTTGCTTACTTTACTCATAAAGATATGAATAGCCCTGGACTGCGAGAGGGGGCGGTGACTACAAGGGAAATGTTGAAACACTGTTATGGCAAACAAATTACTAGCATTACTAGACATATAGACTAAAGACTTTTAGCTGACATTCTGAGCATTTCTAACCCAAACTTTGTTGGGATATCAATATTGCAGACTTATTTCTTTATTATTCCTGGTTGGTAAGTAAGACATCACTCAATATTAGCCTAGATGTATAGAACATCGGTTGCTCACTGTACGTATCTGTACATATGTGTGTTTAGATACAATATTGGCAATTATTTCATCTTGGCAGAATGCAGCAGTGTGGCTGTGCAGAGAATAAGAATGATTTTACACTGATTTTAAACTATTGCATGGAAATTCATTAGGCATTCAGACTTCACTGAAATGCAATAGAACAGGGAGGTGTTACAATTTCAAGGAAAAGTTGCTAATATCAGCAGAAGGCTGATTAACCCCCTTGCTGTTTGCTACAAATTTTTCTTACTTTTGGTCCAGAAATTGCTGATTAAAATGAAATATCGCTTTCTTAATTCACAAATGTGTAGCTTTATAAAGATATGACTTCATTACAGTAAACAGTCCAAACTCCATCTTACTGCCTCTACCTGGGCATTACACTGAGCATGTCAAAACCCAAGAAATTAGTGAGGGGGCAGAGACCAGGGGCTTTTTCTACTGGGAAGAAATCTAACATTTATAATGATATATTTTTTAAAATTAAATTAGAAAGTCAAGTGAGCCATCATTTACGGCAGAAATGTCTGGGGTTATTATAGCTCAAAATTGAATTTAGAAAAATCTACGTCCCTTTAATGTTTCTCAGAATCAGATGCATTACTCCTTTCATCAATATCTCTGTAGATACTTTAGACCAGGGATGTCCATAACAATCTACTGACAATAGCAAATGTTGCTGTATTTCTGTTTGTGGGGGTGCCGGACTTGGCAGTCGTGGGAGTTTGTAGCACACTGTAGCGCATCCGAGCACTCCGGTGCGCGTGTGCATGTTGGCGTGCGCTGCGAGTGTGCAATGTTGTGACATCGGATCGAATCGTGTGTTAAGGGTCTTGCCCTAAATGCCGATAAGATTAATGGCTCGCTATTATAAAGAGGATCCATTGATTATCTCTCCTATCTCTCCTATCCAGCATACGTCTCACCACCTGCCCCCTCGACCCAGTGCCCTCTTCTCTCAATCCCCACCTCATACCAGCCCTCACCTAGTATAAACCAAGGGTAGACAATATGAACACTACTGCAAACCTGTAATTAGTAAAAGTGATTAGAAAATGAACATGAGTAGCAGAATCCAGTGACCAACTGTTCCGCTGCACTCCAGATGTTTGCAAACTACAAGTCCCAGCATGCTGAGGGCTGAAAGGGTCAGATGATGCACTTCTTAGGTGCTCCTCCATTGCGCCTGTATGTCTGGGGAGGGCTGAGGACGTGAATGAGATGTGTGTATGTGGATGTGCCTGCGCCTCCTGGCTGCTCTGGTCTCCGGTCTCCTTCTCTTTGCCGCATTTCCATTTGCAGTTTCAATGACAGTAACGGCTACAGTTCTGCTTGCTTTTTTGTCTCCTTCTTGAACATGCACCTTGAACTGCATGTGACCCGAGCATAACCCGAGGTTAGATTTTAAGATTACTGTTATAATAAAAAAACTTGTTTTATACGTGAGTAGATACGGTATTACCTGTGTATGTAATATGAACAACTTCGTATAATGTGTATTACCCTGTATGTAACGTATTACTATGTCATTTTAAAGCTCCACGGACGATGCTGGCGCTATATAAATCCATAATAATAATAATTCCCCTTTGGTAGATCAGCTACAGGGCCTTGACTGAGGGCTGTTCCTTTAAATGCTGGTATGTTTATGAATGGCTGTGATATTGAAAACCATTGATTGATTCAGATTCACGTAATCAGTGGTGTTTAAAGGGAAAACACACTGTAATGTGAATTCTACCCCTCTATCAATATCGCACTTAGAACTCTTCCCACCAGTGATCTGTCAATTTCCAAGAAATCCTTATATACAGGAAAGGTAACTTTCTCGCCAGTGAATTGGAGTTTGAAAACAAAACTGGTTTCAATTCGAAAATTCTTAAAAGTAGATTGAAAACTCTGTGTTCGGAAATTTCAAAATTCAATCAAAATATTATGTTAGAAGATCAAAAATTTAAAAATTCAGATTCAGTTGGTTAACAATCGGATTCTCAGGAACATCAATAAGTCCTATGGAACTGCTGTTGGAACAAAACACGTTGATTTTGTTCATTTTAACTCCCCAGATGTTTGATAACTACAACTCCCAGAATTCTCTAGGTACCCACTGCTGTTGCAAAGTGCTTGTTGGGTAATGCTGGGAGTTGTAGTTACCGGTTGCCAATCACTGTATGAAATCATCGAAAGTAACTAGAATTGGGTTTGGATGCTTATTCTGTTGAGGGGGGAATTTTGTCCCCTGTCGACCTTCATAGCACATTCCGCCTATTACCATTTAAACACGACTGGGTTATACCAATCAGCTGTGGAAGGGTTAAAGCACAGGATTATTTTCTGCTAGATGATTTCAAGTCTATTTTCAGTGCTTTTTCTGCTCCTTGACTATTAACAGGCATCTGATATTGCTGAAGTGTCTGGTTTATTTCTAATGGTCAGAGGGTTTTTTTGTAGGCCATTAACATCCCTAAGGCAGAGAGCTGCTTGCAGTGCGTGAAAACTTGAATACAACAGTTTAAAACAATCTCTGTTCTCCCGTGACAGGAGCCAACACAGAGAAAAGGGGGAGAACTGGAACCTGTTTTATTCCTTTTTCAAATTCATGTTATATGCAACCCAATGGTATATGATCATCTCATAAAATAGGGAGAAATAAAATGTATATATGGTTGCTTTACAGACTAAGGGATCATGGAAGCCAATGTGATCTATAGAGAGCAGCACATTTTTTAGTTGGATTTAGGTCTGATAGGAAAGAAATGCGCTGGTGTTTAAGGCTGAGGCCACATTACATATAGACCAGAATCGCACACGAGCCGCCAATCAGGCATTATTGGAGTGCACACGATTGCGCAAAAAATAGTGATCGTATTCGCTCCATTACGCGTATCGCAATGCCAGAACAACTGCCCAACAGGAGTGTGCGATTTTTAACCGGATTGGCTGATAAAATGCGCTGGTGTGGCCTAGCCCTAAATGACAACTTATGGGTCAGAAACTGCTGAATAAAGTGATATATTACTTGCACCTCCTACCCTGATATACACCTGTGTACATTGAGGACAGATACGGTGACCCAATTTTCCTTTTACACATTAAGATGCAGAATAGTGAATTAGATAATTCTCTCCTTATATAAAACAGATTGAGCATGTCAAAATAAAATATCTGTGGTATTTAGTTAGATCAGTGATGCCCAGCACGCGAGCTGCATTTTGGGCATGGAAAGGGGCGTTCCGGGGTGTAATCAGGAAGGATGGGGGTGGAGCTACTCCTCGCGGCCTGCTCACTGTGCTCAGTGCCGCTAGTGCGGCCTCCGGTGTCGGCTGGGTTGGGCACCCCTGAGTTAGATCAACTGGGCTTGAAGTTTAGTTCTTTAACTAGTCGGTCCAGTTGATCTTAGGCAGATTACACGCCATACATTATTATCAGGATATCGACTGATATTATCGTGTATCAGTCGGTTGGTTAGAAATAGTGTATGATATCTGATGAACGGGTGATTGTGTATGTCAAAAAATCACGGGTGATCAGACACAGGAACGGTCGCTCTCCGCAGTGGCGAACGGTCGTTCAGGATGAAAAATCCTTCCGTGCGTACCCAGCCTAACTGAATACCACAGATATACCATGACCTGGGTAAATAATAACATTAACAAGTCAATATAAAATGCATTTTGTCATTGTCCCCCTGTAGAGGAGAAGTACAATGTATGCCACAGTTCTGTTAAAAAGTTCAGTTTTTCTTCGTTTCCCCCAGTAATTGCTATTGAAATGAGTTTCTACAGAAGTGTGATTTAAATATTAATCCTTTCCCTTGGACATTGATAAGGAGCTGCAGTGATGTCAGTCTTTCCTTCTACTATAACATCTTTCTGACGTTGACAAGATGAGAATATAAAATGAAGAACATTCTGATTCAGCTAAGCATGGGCAATATATGGAAAAAAATGTCAGACCTTAGTTGTCCTTTAACCTTCCCCTATTATCTATGTTAACATGTTGCTTAGTGGTAGGGGAACTGACATTTCTATTAACGTTGTACAATGGGATACATTTGGGGCTCCTATCAGTGCTGGAAACTGTATGTTCTTTACTGTGGTCAAGAAGTGGTTACATATGAACAAAGGCAGAATGTTTGCTTGGAAGGAAAACACCACACTTAGGGCTAGGCCACACTAGTCCGTTTTAACGCACAATCCACACTAGGTGCGCTGCTGTCCGTTGTGCTGTTATCTACATATTAGAGCTCATGCGATAACCATTTTTATTTCCAGCGCTCCGACTTATCTTTCTGCGTAGTTCCCAACTAAATATTTATAAATAAATAATATTTACCTGTTTGAAATCAATAAAATTACTCCTCCCCCTTTCCTTTAGCGCAGGGAGATAAACAGCTTCGTTTACCCAGAGGTGCTTGGCACAAAATATTTTTTAATATAGGTAAGCGCCAGTTTAACAACAGGACAGATTGTCTGGTCTTAGATTTTCGCAAAAATAACTTTATTTACATAAACCCACTATTGCTACATTGCTCGAAACTATAGCGATTTACTCTCGGTTAATGAGTCTAAAAGGAGAATTTCTCTTAACGTTTTCTGGGTGAATCGCTAGGGCACATTGGAGTTTAACAAGCAAGGGCAGTAATTGCAGGGCCCTCTGTATTGTAAGATTTTATGGAAGGATTACATAGAAAGACGACATGCAGTGTTATAAACAACAGTTTCTGGCTTGTACATTAGAATTACAGAAAATGTGTTTTAGGCTGGGTACACACCAGACAATATTTTCGGCCAACCGATTCACGGCAATTTCGGACGGTCGGCTGAAAATATCAGCTGGTGTGGGGCGGCCGGCCACGACCGGACGAACGAAAGGTCGGACGCGTCGGAAAATTCTAAACGATTGTGCCGAATTTGCCGCGACTGATGGACATTTGTCCCGACCGAGCCCTCGGTCATAGCGAACACTCAGTCGGGTCAAATAGTCCGGCCGTGTGTACCCAGCCTTAGGGTGGACTTTATTTTCAAGCTGTGTGTCTCTGGGACATATCAGTAACATTGTATGAATAATCAAGAAGAAAAGCTTTATGCACTTTCCATTGCTTTTATAATCTGCAGTTTGTCAGTGTAGTGTCCCTTTAGGCAATAATAGATGACAAATGAGTCATGGCTGATAGCAGGGAAACAGTATGGATTTCATGCTGTTTTTCTTTAATAGGAATACACCAATCAGCAATTGAAGGAACATTTACTATCAAGGTACCATGGGCAATTAAAGACAAGACTTTTCTTTAACAGTTTTTCTTTATTGCACTGCTCTTCTTTGATTTGTGATGTGTACTGACAAACATGAATATTTATTTTTAAGATCCATTGATCTGTTTTGGGAGTGCATGGCGATCAACAATTTTTGTGCGGATTGCATGCGTTTCGGTAACAGATTATTGGCGCACTAACCCTCATGAAACACGATTTGTGTGTGCGTTACCATGCACTAATAGTGTGGATGCGGCCTAAATCTATTTACATTATTGTCTATGTGTTTAATGACTCAGTGAGTTGCTAGGTGAGCTCTGCAGGAACCAACCAGCACTACCCAAGTAGATCTAAATGGCTGTAGAACAGTTTATTCCTAGACTAGAGTACAAGGCAGGAAGTGGGAAGTGTTGCACCCATGAAATGATACCTACTTCTTCCCAGCCTATTTACTGCCAAGCTCCATATATGTGACATGCACAGGGGCCTGAAACAACAAAGTGCCAGTCATTCTGGGAATTATTTCTAGCCAGTTGTGCCAGAAAAATAATCTCCAAGCTCAGTATGCAACACATAAAAAGAGGATATGGATACATGTTACTCGATAGATCAAAGCTAAATCAGATGCACTGAGCCATGTTATAAGAAATAAACTGTTTGTTATTTCTACAAATAGCATGTGGCAGATTACGAGATGTCTTTAAACCCCAGGGTATTCTGGGTATTCTTAAAATGGAAACCATAGCTAAGGTGCTCGCGTACGCATACAAGAACATGTGGTATTAGGACATTCTGATATATACATTATACTTAATAATATTCAACTAACAGGATGGGCCCAATAGACACCAACTGGGCCCAACACACCAGCTATGACAGGTGTGTTCGTCTGAACCCAATAAGTGGCGTCCCCCTAAAGTTAAGAGTATATGAATATTACCTTGGCTTGTGCTGGCTGTTACAGGTTATATCATTTACTTGTATATTGCAAAGCAGGTCATATGTGAGTTCCAGACGTAGACCACAACATACTTGGTAAGAAATTGTGCAAATCTCTATCCTGCTCGGTAAGGATGTCACGTGGTTATCAGGGGTAAACCTGCAGGACTAATTATCAGTACTGTAGTCTTATCTTCACCCCCCCCCAATCATTTATTATACCCAGAAGTCTCATAGCCGAGTCAAATCATAGTCTCAGTCTATCCGTATGTCACAACAGAGCTAAACAAACACCTGCTTACCACTCCATAGGCCTCTGGTATATCCCAGGATCTTTCAGCCTGTACTTCTCCTTGTATGTATGTATTTTATTTATTATATAGCACGACATATTCCGCAGCACTTTACAATTATTTACTCAATCCACATTAGGCCCTGCCCCGAAGAGCTTACAATCTAATCACTTTATGTACACCTACAACCTATCAGTATGTCTTTATGATTGTGGGGGAAACCGGAGTGCCCGTAGGAAACCCACACAAGCTCCTTGCAGATGTGTCCAAGGGTGGAATCAAGTCATCAGTGCTAACCACTGAGCTACCGTGCTGCCCTTGAAATAGCTTCCACCGGAGTGGTGCATGCATACATTATATGCAATGTGTATGGGGGTCTATACACTATTTGCCTTTCCCAGTGTAAGAATACGATCTTATCATGTTCAGTGCATATTATGGTGTATATGTAAAACATTTATGGAATTCTATACATGCAGCAGGAAGGCAGAAGTAGCTTATCCCATGGTATTTAATGTAACAGACTTAACCACAAAGCAATTAAACACAGAGTCCTGGGTGGCACAGGCAGTGTATTAGAAACCCTATGTATCTAGGATTAAATTCATAGCAAGTTGGTTAGAGGGAGTTGATATAAACCGACAGCTCTAACAAAGTACAGGACGGGAAGAGCTGTAATTTCCAAAAATAACAAAGGAAACACATAGAACAAATAGACAGTGTTTATATTCCCTTTAACATCACCATGTGGGGGGGTCGGAGAGGCAAGTGAAACATAATAGAGAAAAGGCAGAGCTGTTCCTGGGCCCAGACGTTAATGGAACAACCTGCTGATGCTGTCAGTTAAAATTTCATGGCATTGAGATCGTTATTAATTAGCGTTGATAATTAAGCTAACATTTAATCCTTTTTTAATTTTTTTTAAGTTTGTTCTGATGATTAATGTAGCCTTCTTTTGTTTCCCATGGTCCATTGCAGCTAGCCTTCTCTCCCACCCTGCCAATCCCTTCTGGCTGCTTGTTCCCCTACCTACAAAAGTGGCAAGCGCAGGATTTTCAAGGGGGGGGATTCCTAAATGTGTTACCACTGAACAAGCCCAGAAGGAGGTTCATGACAGGCTACATTAACGTGTTCTATTGTATATGGATCATAATATATATCATAATATATATCATAATAATAGCTTCCTATACTCTACATGGACAAAACTGAACTTGTCCTTTTCCCACCCTCACGATCTGTTCCTCTCCCTAGTCTTACTATTAATATTAACAACACACCCATATCCCCATCACCTCATGTCCGCTGCCTGGGAATAATGCTAGATTCCGATCTTTCCTTCAAACCTCATGTCAATTCGCTTGCCAACTCCTGTCGGCTCCAACTCAAAAACATCTCCCGTATCCAACCCTTCCTCTCCAATAAGGCTACAAAAATCCTAGTCCATGCCCTAATCATATCCTGGCTAGACTACTGCAACACACTCCTGTGTGGTTTACCAAACAACCGCCTGGCACCGCTTCAATCCATCCTCAACTCTGCTGCCTGGCTCATTCATTTCTCTTCTCGCTTCTCTAATGCCTCTCTAGACCCTATGTTGGCAAAAGTTCTAAGCGGAGTGCCACAGGGTTCTGTACTGGGGCCGCTTCTTTTTAATCTGTTTATAAATGACTTAGAAGGGGGCATGGAGAGCAAGGTCTCTGTGTTTGCTGATGATACTAAACTATGCAGAGCTTTGGAAACTTCAAATGATGCAAGCAGACCTAGATAGATTATCAAAATATGCAGCAGAATGGCAGATGAGATTCAATGTTGATAAATGTAAGGTGATGCATTTGGGATTTAGTAATTTCCGGTGCCACCTACACCATAAATAACTCTGTGTTAAGTGAATCTGTAATGGAAAAAGATTTGGGGGTTCTGGTAGATAACAGACTTAGCTGTAGCAAACAGTGCCAGAAAGCCACGGCTAGAGCTAGCAAGATATTGTCTTGTATAAAGAGGGGTATAGATTCAAGAGAGAAAAATATTATTCTCCCTCTTTACAAGGCACTGGTAAGGCCTCATTTGGAATATGCTGTGCAGTTTTGGAATCCCATATACAAAAGGGACATCTTCGAAATGGAAGCAGTTTAGAGAAGGGCAACTAAATTAATAAGGGGAATGGAGGGGCTTCAATATGCAGGCAGATTAGACATGTTAGGGCTGTTTACATTGGAGAAGCGACATTTGTGTGGGAATATGATAACCTTATACAAATATATTAATGGGCCATACAATGAACTCTCTGGTGCATTGTTTACTAATTGGTCATATCAGAGGACTTGTGGACATTCTTTAAGGTTGGAAGAAAAGTAGTTTCATCTTCAGGTTAGGAAAGGTTTCTTTACAGTGGGAACGGTGAAACTGTGGAACTGTCTTCCAGCAGATTTGGTAATGGCAAGTTCATTGAATAGCTTTAAAAATGGCCTGGATTAGTTTCTAAAATGAAAAAACATTGAGAATTTCTGGTATTAATACATATACTGTAGTTCTGGTTGGTACGGGGATACTATATAATATTGAGAATTACTGGTATTAATACATATACTGTAGATCTGGTTGATCCAGGGATACTATATAATATTGAGAATTACTGGTATTAATACATATACTGTAGTTCTGGTTGGTACAGGGATACTATAAGACATTGAGAATTACTGGTATTAATACATATACTGTAGATCTGGTTGATCCAGGGATACTATATAATATTGAGAATTACTGGTATTAATACATATACTGTAGATCTGGTTGATCCAGGGATGCTTTCCGATTGCCGTTTGGCGTCAGGAAGGAATTCCCCCCCCCCCCTTTTAGCTGGGGTTTTTACCTTCCTCTGGATCAATTGTTAGGAAGGGTACGAACTTCAAAGTCCCTCCATTGGTTGCCCATCATGCAAAGGATCCAGTTCAAGCTGCTTACCCTGTTCTATAAAGCACTATCCAACGCAGCCCCTCCATATATCTCAGAGCTGATCCACCAACACCATCCCAGACGCAACCTCTGCTCTGCAAATGATACCCTCCTCTCATCTACCCTTGACACCTCTTCCCATGCCCGTATTCAGGACTTTGCTCGTGCTGCCCCTCTGCTATGGAACTCCCTTCCTCCATCTGTCCGTCACTCACCATCCCTTAATACCTTCAAGCGTAACCTTGAAACCCACCTCTTCAGGCTAGCATATAACCTGGTCTAGACATTACCCTCTTACTACCCAATATGATCCAACCCGCCTTTAACGCTCCACTGCCAATCTATTTACAACCTACCGATTCCCATCACCTTATATCTCAACCCCATATCCTGTAGACTGTAAGCTCTTTGGGCAGAGTCCTCTCTCCTATTGTATCACGGTATTGCTGTAAGTAACTCATCACTGCATGCTTATATTATGTATTACCCTGTATATAATGTATGACTATGTAACTGTAAAAACTGTATATTCATAAAGGCATGGTACACACAAACTGATTCTTCGGGCCAACCAACCAATTTTTCTGTGTATCGGTTGGTCAGGCCAAAGAATCTGAGGGGTGGCGGTGAATGCTGTTGGTCGCCATTTGCCTGGACTGGATGAACGGGCATTTTGACATGTCTGTAAATCATCGCTGATCATGTGGTCCATAGGAGACATTTGCTGTTGTGAATTTGTCCGTGCGTACCCAGCCTAACGTTTTGTTTTACTGACAAATCTCCATCTGCACTACATCACCATTAGTGTCTTTCATAGTCAGAGCTGTGACACTGATGGTGGATCTGACGGAATTTGCAGAATATTGTCGTATCGGGACCTATCGGACAAGATGGATGATCCATTCCTTTACTACAGTAGAGGAAGCCGATAACATCAGACCATGTATGGGCACATTGAAGGATCATTCTGTATGAACAATATATGGAACAATTACTCCTGTGTATAAATAAAATATATATAATACAATGATGACAATCAGCCTTACAACTACCTCCTGGATTTCCTAATGTCCCTATTCCATCACAGTGTAGTAGGTAATGTAAGTACTGTATATAAACCTAGTCTCAGAAATCACAGGGCAGAATAGATACATTTTTGAAACACAATGTAAGTCTATGTAACAATCTATGTAACAGTCTATGTAACAGTCTATGTAACAATCTATGTAACAGTCTATGTAACAATCTATGTAACAGTCTATGTAACAGTCTATGTAACAGTCTATGTAACAGTCTATGTAACAATCTATGTAACAGTCTATGTAACAGTCTATGTAACAATCTATGTAACAATCTATGTAACAGTCTATGGTAAACAGTCTATGTAACATCTATGTAACAGTCTATGTAACAGTCCTATGTAACAGTCTATGTAACAGTCTATGTAACAGTCTATGTAACAGTCCATGTAACAGTCCATGTAACAGTCCATGTAACAGTCCATGTAACAGTCTATGTAACAGTCTATGTAACAATCTATGTAACAGTCTATGTAACAATTTATGTAACAGTCTATGTAACAGTCTATGGACACCAGGAGAATTAGAACAGCAGACTGCAATGAGCAGGCAGAAAGTGGGGGGGGGGATTCCAGGCACCAGTAATCCCCCCTAAACACGCCCCCAACGTTTCTGGGGCTTTGGAAAACAAGCCCCAGAAATATACTTACGCTCCTTTGTTCCCTCTGCTGTCTGCATAGGCGGATGCTGCATTTGTGATTGGCTGACTCTAAGCCAATCACAGACACAGCTGCCGGTCTGGCCCTTTCTGCTGCTTCCAACATACTATCACATACTATCACACTCTTTCTTATACTATCACATAATATAACATATTATCATACACTATCACATAACATAACATACTATAACATACTATCACACGCTATCACATACTATCATGTAATATAACATTATCACACACTATCATACACTATCACACTCTATCACATACTATCACATAATATAACATACTATCACACACTATCATACACTATCAAATAATATCATACACTATCACATACTATCACATAATATCACACACTATCACATACTATCACATAATCTAAACATAATCACACACTATCATACTCTATCACATACTATTAATAATATCACACACTTCAAATACTATCACATAATATCACACACTATCACATACTATCACATAGTACAACATTATCACACACTTTCATACACTATCACACTCTATCTCATACTATCACACACTATTACATACTATCACATAATATAACATTATCACACACTATCACACACTATCATACACTATCAAATACTATCACATACTATCACACACTATCTCATACTATCTCATACTATCACATAATATAACATTATCACATACTATCATACTCTATCTCATACTATCACACACTATCCCATACTATCACATAATATAACACTATCACACACTATCACACACTATCATACACTATCACATACTATCACACACTATCACATAAAATAACATACTATCACATACTATCTTACACTATCACATAATATAACATTATCATACACTAGCACATAATATCACACACTCTCTTATACTATCACATAATATCACACACTATCACATACTATCACATAATATAAAATTATCACACACTATCGTACACTATCACATAAAATAACATACTATCACATACTATCATACACAATCATACTATTACATAATATAACATATTATCACACACTATTACACACTATCACATAATCACATACTATCACACAATATATCACATAATATAACATACTATCACACACTATAACATAATATATCATACTATGACACACTATCACATAACACACTATCACACAATATCCCACACATTACATATACACATTTTTGTATGCTGCAAGTGAACTTATGCGGCTACAATCAATTTAGTTTTGTGGAATCTTTCTGCATTGTGTAAACAAGACCTTGTGCTGCAAGATCTAATTGTTGAACAAACATTACACTTGGCTAAATACGTTGACAGACATACAACATGTGATTCTTCAATCTTGGCTTAATTACGGCTCCCAGCTTGGGAAAGGCGCTACTTGTAGTTCAACCCATAATTACTTTTCTCAGCTCTATGGTAATCATTGGCTAGCTGATCGGAATGTGGGACTCAATCTGCTTCCCCTGTGATAGACCATAGATGCTGTGTTTTGTATCAGTGTTCATGTATACAGAGTGATGTCATATATATCAGACCCACAACCCAACTCAAAATCAAACAGACCCGCAAACTGTCCCATACCTGATACCTTAACTGGCCTGCAACCCGTTCAGCCGTAAAACTGGGTTTTACCCAAACCCCACACGCAAGCCCCACCCTGCAACTCGATACAGGACTCTGCCTTATGGTGCTGTGTATTTATAGTCACCAGACTTAGATGTTAATGTAGCTGTACAGACCTATTGAAACAAAAAATGCTGATTAAAACAATGTATAATTTTTCCCAACAAAGAAAGCATAGCTGTGTACGGACCATGAACCAGTCCAGTCACTTCCTCACCCCAGTAACCTTAGTGCAAGTTTGACCTTTTTGGCTTTAGTTACTTACTGCTACTTGTAAAAACAAAGGTCAATTAACCATAATGCTTTTAGAGGGATAAAGGGTATTATTTTGTTTTTCCCTTTGTGCACTACAACGTTATAGTAACTAGTTCCTTTATTTTCACCAGAAAACATTTTATGTGTATAGTAATGTAATAATAATGTAATGTAATACTGCAGTGCCTCAGATCATAAAAAGTTCCCATAAGCACATGAGCTCATACTGGACCAAGTAAACCTTTTTCAGACACAGCTCGAGGCTGCCTCGGGCCCAGTAAATATCAGGGCGTATGCTTTAGTACTACAGCCATGCAATACAAGAAAAAAAAATACATTCCCTTCAACCGCGCCCGACTCCCTATACTTCAGAACAGGGTGCCGACTGAGACAAGGGAAATTTTCACTTGGGTCCGAGCAGTAAACGGTCATTGGCCTTGGGAACGCTCATTCCTTCGCTACTCACTTTAACATGAATTATCCCTTTATCGTTATAGTGTGTATCCATCTTTATTGTTTGTGTATACTGGTAGAGCTTACTGTATATTTCCTATTACTGCCTGGTGTAGTATTTTTATTGCTCATGCTCACTGCATGTTATTCTGTTTTATTGTTTGAGACTATTTAACACTTTTTAATAAAAGATTAATTAAAATGTCGAATCAGTGGTGGGGTCAAGGCAGATACCGATGTGTAAGTGCAGTGTACCTGAGTCTACGGCAAACTGAAAACTGATCGAGTACTTTCAGTTGTTATTGACATCTTTAAGGAACCAAGTTTGAACCTCATTGTAGTTTAAAGGGCTTGTCCACCCTTTAATACATCTTTTAGTATGTGATAGGCAATGCTTCCCCAGCCCCAAACGCTATGATATTATTGCCAGAAACTCCCCCGATCATTACTTACCTTACCTCTTTCCTTCGCCGCACACTCCCAGCCCTCTGCTTGCATGGAACTGCAAGCAGGGGGCGGGACCAGCAGCCACGTCTGTGATTGGCTGAAAGGCAGCCAATCACGGACACGGCTGCTGGCAGTTCAGAATGGCGAAGGAGAGAGGCAAGGTAAGTAATGATCGGGGGACTTTCTGGCATTAATATTATAGCGGTTGGGGTTGGGTAAGCATTGCCAAACATATACTAAAAAGGTTTTACACTAGGGGGAGGGAGACCAAAACGGGAGGGGGAGGGAGACCAACACGGGAGGGAGAGGGAGGGGGGGAGGCCTGCAGTGCACATGACAAACTTCTCTGCCAGGCTCCTGGTGGGCAGTTTTCTGGACTTTGAAGGGATATTACAGGAGAACCTTTTGGAGTTGGGATGTAAGGTAAGGATTTTATTACACTACACAGTGGGGCCAGTAGTGGGGGGATTATAGTTTTGGGGATGGACATGTCCTTTAATGATCTATGAAGACATGATTGTGGTCTGCAGTATGCAGCCAGGGAATTTTAAGGGGCCCATACACAGTGTCCCTATCGTACGATCGCAGCATTGTACAATCAGGATTGATTCACTATAAACTTTTCAACTTTTTATCTGATAATCGGGGGAACAGCCATACACGATCCAATAATTGATTGCACAATATCGCATGATTGGTTTGAATTTCTTTCACCCCCTCGATCCCAAGCTACAGTTGCAATGGGAATCAAAACAATGAACTTCATTAATCAATCCAAGGGTACGTGTCCTTAGTCTGTTTGCCATTGTTCAGTTGTAGTGGCCAAATCTGCAGAATTACTTAATTGTCAGGCTGGGTTTTTTGTTCAGTTGGGTAAATAAAATCCCATCCACCTGTTAGCATTACATCATTTCTTCCACAGATCGTAGCTGCATGAAAATCATTAAACAAAGTAGTTGTTCTTGTATTGTTTGCTCTGAGATTTGATAGTGTGCCAGCTGATGTCATTGTGTACTTTGTGTCGTTGCCCTAGTAACCAGCAGGTGGGAAGCTCATGTTTATGTCATTGTAAAATAAGGAGTATTATATATTTATATATATATATATATATATATATATGTTAAAGTTAATGAGATACTGCCTCAGGCCGGTTACTCACGGGCAACTAACCTAGAAGTATAGATTGCCACTTCAGCATTGGCTGCTGGCTGGTTTAGTTGCCCTTTAAGCTAAATGTTACCATAAGAGCAGGGATCTCCAACCTGTAAGGGTTGGAGCAATCCGTAAATGGACACAGACGCACGCAAGTTAACGTGCAGGATCACATTCAGTTGCGCAAAAAAATGCAGATCGCATCACAGTGCACCTAGTGTGGCCACAACAGTTAGGCCACAATAGTGTGTTCTTTTTAAAGGGTATGTCCACACTTAGACATAAAAGGGCCAGACCGGCAGGGTCTACTGTGATTGGCTGAGACACCGCATCTCAGCTAATCACAGAAGACGCTGCTGGTCGGGTACCTTTTACTTGCTTCCATGCGGGGCCAGTAGTGGGTTAAATTCTAGTTTTGGGGGTGGACATGCCCTTTAAAATAGCAATGGTAACTTACTGTTAATGTCTGTGGCACCTGGGAAATGGTCTGGGGAACACGTAGATATCACCAAAATTTATTTAAAGGGCATTTCCACCCCCAAACTAAAATTGAACCCACTACTGGCACCACTGTGTACTTTAAAAAAACCTTACCTTATATCTCTGCTCCTTATGGTTCTCCTGCAGAAAGGTCTCTGCCTCCTGTGTTGCTTCTGGGAGGTAATCTGGCATGTGCAGGGGAGCCCTTACCCCCTCCCGTCCCTCCCACCATTTGGATCCATCCATTACTGGCCATCCACCTAGCCTTAATTCCTAAAAGATTTAGAACGCTAATTACAGCCCTTCGTTCCCGCGGCGCTCTCCATTGACTGGCTGCCCCCCAGCCAATCACAGATGCAGGCCGCGACTACCAGTCTGGCAAGTTCTGGCAAGCAGGGAGCCAGATCAATGCGCCGGAGGATCGAGGGGCTTAAGTAACTTTCTAAAACTTTTTTTAACATTCTGACACGGAGGTTTGGGGTGGGCATGGGTGCCCTACATTATATACTTTTTTTTTATTAGGGTAGACATGCCCTTTAAACACTAACTTTCCCCATGATCGGGATTCCGCTTGCTACATTTGAGAGTTATTGCCAATTCGAGGATTACCGAACGAAACAAACTGCTACATTCTAAGGTTACCGAAATATACATACGAGGGTTACCGAACATTCGAGGGTTACCAAAAAAAATCTACATTCTAGGGTTATCGACCGATCATTAGGGAAATGCGCTATCCAACGGTATTGGGGCTTTATCGTTACTGTTACTTAAGAGATAAGAGTGGACCATAGCGAGTTGAAATAAGTGCACTGGGTGCTGTGTGGATGGAGACCCTGTAGTTATTTGAAGCTCTATAGGATGTCTCTAAAGTAAAGTTGTTGTACTTGTTTAACCACATTACTATGTATCTGCTTACAGCCCTAGGGACACTTACAGTATCCACATTTTTGGCTGTAAAACACAAACATGGTTGGTAATTGTGACTGACTGTTTAAACTTTTTTACAATGATGTCATACGTAACTGTCTAAACGAATGGCAGGTATTACAGGGAAACAATAGACAAAATAAAGTTGTTATGACTTGTCAATTGCATTTTCAGGTCTTTCACAAGCAGCTGTTAATATAGCACAAAAAAATGTCTTTAGGGGACTAAAAGTAACTGGATAATTACTAATATTTTTAACAAGACTTTATAAAAAATAAAATAAAATACAGGTTATTTTTTATTTAAATTGTGAGAAATTGAAGGGCAACAAAACCCTAAAACAAAATTTAGTTTACTATTACTATTACTATTTTCCATTTACAGAGATTCTTTTATTGGTTGTGCCCTTTGCTTGTGGAATGGCATAGTTTGTACAGTGTGTGCACTCATCCTGTCCAGCCACTGGGTGCATGGAGGGGTTTTCCTGCAGCATAGAATCCTGGGTACAGTAGGAGTGGCATATTCAACACTTGGATCATGGGTTAGGTAGATGTTTTTTTTTTAATTTACACTTCCAGTTCTTATTACTTAGAGAATTGTGAATTGAACCTGGTAAATTGAGTCTCTAACTAAATTATCTCCGATATCCGGAAGACGTCACCCTCCACAGGGGGTTAATGAATAGATCATAATCAATAATCAATAAATCGGATCAATATGAATAAATCATAATGCTCAGGTTTCTGACTGAGATTTTTCTGATTCTTTCAGGTGGGCTCAGCAGTTTTAAACAGAACCACGAAAGCCTCTGTGATAACTCCCTCCAACTCCAAGACTGTACCAATGGTGGTGGGGCATCCTCCATGGCGATCACGCTACCTCAATCCGTCCCATCCACCCCTGACATTGAAAATGCAGAGCTCACACCAATACTACCCTTTCTTTTCCTGGGAAATGAGCACGATGCCCAAGACCTGGAGAAAATGCAAAGGACGAACATAAGCTACATTGTCAATGTCACTACCCATCTCCCCCTATACCACTATGAAAAAGGAATCTTCAATTACAAACGCTTACCGGCCACTGACAGCAATAAACAGAATCTCAGGCAATACTTCGAAGAGGCATTTGAATTCATTGGTAAGTTATTGCTTTTATGAATGTCAATGTTGTATAACCACTGATAGGGAATGTAATTGCTACATTCAGCTTCATCGTGCTGCAATGTAACTGAGATGTAATGGGATGAAAGGAAGAATTGTGAACTTAAGAAAGTAAATCAGGAAAAAATGTTGCATTCCCAGTTGGCGAAAATTTTCTGGAATACACGTAACACTGGAAGTTTTTGCCCTTGAAGGGCAATTAAACCCCCCAAACAGAGTTGCCAGGTGTCCCTATTTGAATGAGATTGTTAGACTTCAGGGAGAAGTTCCAGAGTCACGCAGTCATGGCTGAAATCCCGTCCAAATACCGTCCCTGGAAGCCCCGGTCCACTCCACACCCAGGTACGCCCCAACTGTGACTGCACCCTGTCTATCCGACTCCGCCCACCATGACGTAACCCCCCCACACGTGCACACTCCGAGTCATGGGGAATATGACAACCCTGCTCCCAAACCACCTCCTCCCATTAATGGGTATCTGTGGTCTCCATACTAGTGTCTTTTAAAGTTACACTCAGACAGTCAGGTTAAACAAGGCAGTGTGTAATCGTCACATGATAGGCTGTGTAAGAAGCCCCCCCCCCATATTTTCTAAAGATATTTAAAGGCAGTTACAGCAGTAGGATACAACTGGACATGCTCAGTGCCTGTGGCAAGAAGGTCATAGCAATGGTGCTGGTGATGCAGGTGAAATGTAGGAG
This sequence comes from Hymenochirus boettgeri, assembly GCA_019447015.1. NCBI lineage: Eukaryota > Metazoa > Chordata > Amphibia > Anura > Pipidae > Hymenochirus > Hymenochirus boettgeri. The sequence goes on along the minus strand of CM033473.1, from coordinate 33,427,424 downwards.
TCTGCTCTTGAAGGTCACTTGTAAGGACATCACAATTACCCTTTAATGCACCCAGAGTGAGGAAGTAAAATGTTTCATCCCTGGGGGGATACATTAATTACTACAGAAAGTCACAATCACCAGCCTGGCCCAGACACCTTCCTCTGTCCAGTGGGAACACACACTTCTTCCATATCAAGTCATATAATTAGCTAGGCCCTGGATTACAGCAGGGTGCAGTGAATATGAAGTATTGCAGCCAAATAAATGTTCCCCCTGGGTTAAGAACCTAGCGTTTTAGTTCTCCAGCCTGGGTACATCAAATGGGAGATGGGTGCTTTCATTTCCATTTAAAAAGAAAGGTGTGACTAACCAATTAGAAATGGTGGATTACATGTGTTGATCCAAAAATTACCTTTTAAATATTGTTCTGAAATCTTAGCAATATGTCTCCAATGTTGTCCATGTGTAATTTAGGTACACGTTAAATACATGTTTGTAAAAAGAAGATCAAGCTTACATTTAAAAAAAAAAAATATTCAGGCAAACTGTTATAAACCCTTTTGATTATAACTATTTTATTTTAAATTGCTTTTGTTCTAAAGACTTGAGCAAATCATGACCATTAAGATTGATATTGACTAGTGAACTTTCTATTTTTCAGAGGAAGCTCACCGGTGTGGAAAAGGTCTACTCATTCATTGCCAAGCAGGAGTCTCGCGTTCTGCCACCATTGTGATCGCCTACCTGATGAAGCACACCCGCATGACAATGACTGATGCTTACAAGTTTGTCAAAGGAAAGAGACCAATCATTTCTCCAAATCTGAACTTCATGGGGCAGTTACTGGAGTTTGAGGAAGACCTAAACAATGGGATTACCCCTCGAATTCTCACACCAAAGCTTATTGGGGTAGAGACTGTAGTGTAGCTAAAGATGTATGCTGGACTTAAGAGGCTAGAAGAGAAGAATCAATGGCAGTTGAGTAAGGAATTCCAAGGAGTTCATTTTGACTTTCATCTTGAAATAAAGGGAACTTCAAGGTTTCAAGAAGCTGATGATTCTTGTTAAAGGGAAAGCCAATATCCATAAACTAGTCTGTGCAGGTTCATAGACTGTGGAAAGCTATGGTACTATGACGACATACGGACAAGCATGGACCGATACCCATGAACCAAACACAAGTGCAATGTTTATAAAACCGTCATGATCCAACCATACCAAAAGTATATTTAAGTAATAAGTTTTAATCCTGACTGTGTTCGGATGGGAGATAAGAAGTGAATCAAAAAGGAACTTGACCATTACTTGCCCTTGGTGGCTTTGTGCAATAATTTGTTTTAAGCGTGAAATTTGTTAGTACCAATTGAATGATTAAGTATGCGCGCTAACATTAGCGGGGTGAGCAATTATAAGTAGTTCTGTTTCTTTTAAACCAGATCTGGTTAAGGTGCCATAAACCTTGTGAAATATGTATATCGGGCTGTAAAAAAAGAAGATAGAAAAAAAAAAGAAAAAAATAAGAAGTTTTATTTTAACTATTTTTTGCACAACAGAAATATGCAGTAGGTGTGTCCCTCTTATATACTGTGTAAAAGTCACTTTGACTATAAATCTTGGAAGTTATTTTGACATCTCAGCTTCTGTATTCATTTATTTGTGAGTTGCCGCTGGGTATAAAAGGAAATTGGGGGGGGGGGGGGGGGGATTAATAAAGGCTCCATATTGGAGTTTTCCAAGGCATTTCCTTGTACCGTTAAAATAAACCAGCGGTCCAAAAATATTGTTTGCTATTGCTTATTTATGACCATGCCATTATGTTAACATCAGCGGCAGTAAATGGGCTGTTATTAGTAATTTACACCTGATTATGTACAACAGTGATATTATAATTAACAATATCGCTGCTTTATAAACACCCAGAAAATCTTTAAAGGCCTTTATATTAGTGTCCACGAGGTTTAGGACCCACTGTGTTCTGGTCTATAATTGGAATGCAGGAAAACAAATAGATGGTGCCGCTGCACAAACTGGAACACACAATCGGAGTGCCGTGCAATATAATGGTTTATTAAGGTGAAATCTGCTTAACGCGTTTCGGACCGGACTGGCCCTTAATCATATAATTGGAATGCATGCTTTTATCATCTTTGGAGCATATCGGCTCAAAATGCAGAGGAAAAAACCATGAAAGTGCATTGCATGAAAATACTACACATTCTTGTGTGTGGGGACTCGTCCTGAGTGGGAAATGAATCAGCTGCATTCAATCATACCAGGAGCAACATGTTTTGGATCGGTGTATTCCATTATTAAGTTTGATATGCTTGAAAAAGGAGTACACAGCTTCGAAACATGTTGCTCTTCAGAACATAATAAATGGCCTGAGGCTCTTCTACATTTTCTTTATGGTTTGAATCTTTGCAACTAGGGACTAGATATGGGATCTGGGTCCGATTCAAACCTGGATCTGACACCGAACCCCTCGGTTCCAAAATCCGAACGTTCCGTCCGAAACGGACGGATCATTCAGATTTCGGGACTTTGGAGTGTGTTTTTGATTTTTATCAAACGTTCGAGCTATTTCCAAAAGTTCTCGAAAAATAGCCTTGAACATTAGATAATACTCGAAAATACAATCGGAAATAGTTTCCGATCGTATTTTCGAGGTTTATGGAACGTTCAAGACTATTTAGAGAGATTTGTGGAAATTGCTTGAATGTTCAATAAAAATTGAAAATGCGCTCCGAAGCCCCTAATTTATGTTCCGTTTTCGGAGATCTGAAGACCCGAAAATGGAACAAAACCCGGCAGTTTTGGCCATCTCTACTAGGGAAAGAGTGGAGTAGAATTAAAGGGTATGTCCACCTTAAAATACATTTCTTTCTGTAGTGTAGCCTCCCCCCTCCATTTTGCCTATTTTTTTAAAAAATAGCAGAGAACTTACCAGCCATCATTCCCACAGAAACCATTTACGGTTTTTCCAATCGATGGGAAAAACAAAGATTGGGCTCCATCTTTCCCAAGATTTTAAGTGGAAATCTGAGGAAAGTTCGGAGCCTTAAGGTGGGAGTCTTCAAACAGTCCTTCCAAATGGATTTCCAAACGTTGCACTCAGGGCCACATCTACCATTAGGCAGAGTGAAAAAACTGTCTCAGGCTGCACCCCTGCATTGAAGATAAAAGGTGGCAGACAGGCAGTGGTGAAAAAAAATTTACCCCCTTGACTGGAAAACGTGCACAGTTGTTCTGAGCCTTTAGTTGTCCTTTATTGCTTCTGGGTTTAAGTATAAACCTGGAAGTAAGTATCTGCCTGCTCAGAGCTGCGAGCTGCTGTACCAGGAAAACATTGCAAGTAGAGTAATTATGAAAGTGCAGAACTGGCTACCAACCCTATAATTGGGTGATCTGAAGATCATTTTATTGTATCTGTTTATCTTCCATTAACAGGGAGGTAAAGCGAGCTACCGTGGAATATGGGGGGTTAGAATGGCTGCTATCACCATCTTTCTGCGATACAAGCTTTCTACGTATTAAACTGCATACGGTTCGGTACAGAAATAAAATTTACAGAAATACTTTTTTTATTGGTTCTGTATTTTAATTACATTTTAACATTAAGGTCTAGGCCACACTAGCACATTTTTCACGATTTTGCGTACGTTTTTCGCACTCACGATTGGGCCCACGATTTTCGATAAAATGGAAATCGCGGGAACGAAAAAAATTCACGCGATTTCCGATGCGTATTCGATTGCGCGCCGTTCGCATTTTGGTAACGCATGCGTTCACCATTTTTGGTGCGTTAACGCATGCGTTTCCATAACACAAAACAGCAAAAACGCATGTGCAAAACGCACAAAAAAAGCGCACACAATCTCGTGCGATAATGCTCACGATTTTGTGCGCGATTCCTGTGCGTTGCAGTGTGACCTCAGCGTAAGTTGTGCAAGACACCTATCCTATTTAAAGAGAAGCAAAAGGACTTACAATGGTTTGACCAAAATGTATAACAGAAGAATTTATGATACTAAGACACTTGACAGGTGAAATGTAAGATGTTTCAGACTGGATCTTGAAAGAAATTTAGGACAACTCAAAAAAAAAAATGGTACATTGATAGTTGGGAAGAATTATAGTTTCCAGTAATGTTATATTTAAAAAAACAAAATTTGCAGTGTACATTTCCATTAAAAAGTTATGGTTACTTTCCATTGTAACCTACCTTTTTCCCACTTGGCTAGTCGTGCATTATTTCAAGCTGTGTTAAGCTATGTACACACAGTACAGATTTCTGAAAGATGACAGACAGGATCTGCAGTCCCGAGCACGGCTCCTCTATAGGGAGTCTAGTGCGGCCGATGGGAATTTTTGGTCTTTCCCGAACGGCAGCCGCGCGCTCGTTCGGAAAACGAAGGTACAAACATAACAATAAAGCCCCGATACCGTTGGATCCGATGGTATCGGGGCTTTATCGTTACTGTGTGTACCCAGCTTTAGAGTCCTTCAAGACAATCTAAATTGTTGATGAACTCAGCATTGTGTACTCAAACAAAAATCATTTTTGACACGGGAGGCTTCTTTATTGTGTGATAACAATAAGCTTGTAAACTGCAATATCTTTACATTCAAGCCCTAAATCCATCACTATATGACATACATTTAATGGCTGCCCACATTTCAAGGAATGTAGACAGTGACAGACAGTCCATGTGTCAAGGTCACCCCTTTAAAGAGGACATCTTAATAGGGCAAAAATGGATTAATAAATCCAATAACGCTACTGGTTTTATAGTAAATAGATGATTTGTTCAGTCCAGTATGGGAGATATATCTAGGCTACTCCATGGGAAAATGGTGACTGCAAAGGTAATTAACCAAACATGCTAATTAAATCAGCTTAATGCATTCTTAATCTAATCAATATTTGGTGTGACTTCCCTTTACCTTTACACCAGCATCAATTCTTATAGGGACACTTGCTCCCACTTGAAGAGGCTTTGTAGGATTATTGTCAGACATATGATTAACCAATTACACCACACAGGTGCTAACAATGATCATTTTGATAGGTAGGCTGAAACACAGTCATTAACTCTAAGGTTATGAGGACAGGACAGTCCTACACCATGGGCCATATTTATAAACCCACGGTATCGCTTTTTAATTCATTTACAATCGTGGTCATAAATGTACAATCGCGATCGATTGTTCATTTACGATTGAACGTTCGTTAATTAACGAATGTTCAATTGTAGAATACCATGTGGTAGTAAACTGCCGTAATGGTATTCTATGGGGATTGTAAATCTACAATTTCATTATCGTAGATTTACGATCATTAAACAGATTGTAAATTTACGATACCGATCATTAAAGTCACGGCAATGCTAAAAAGCGATACCGCGTCTTTATAAATATGGCCCCAAGAGTGAGCACAGGCACAAGATACTACATCAGCAAGGTCTCTCCCAGATAGAAATCTATAAAGAAGCAACATAAAAACAGAAACGGATAACGCAGAGCGTGGTGGAAACACATCGGGGCGATTTACCCGGACGCGCTGCAGGCAGGAATGAAGCATGGTGGAGGTTCCTTGCATTTCTGCAGAAACAATTAAAATGCATTTAGAATAAAATGTTTGTTGGTTATTGAGGACACTGTTGGGATCATTCTTATTTGGGTTCATATTAGCGTTATCCATTGTCTAAAGCTCTGTCAGTACTCATTTCAGTCTGACATACTATAGAATTGTTTAGTCTTTGAGGTTGCTAAATGATCTGTCCACTGGTGGGTTTCCTTCCCTCCCCATGAGCGGGGCTCTTAGACTGTGTACGTAGCTTTTCTATACATATATATACACGCCAAATGAATAACAACTTGTTCTATCTCTTCTGAGTCGATTGCAAGTGCAAACAGAATGTCCATCTGACTTCATTAAAATTCAAGCAGACACCGGCAAATGCTGCTTCATGTCATGTTTATCTGCACAAGTTCAACCCACAAAATGACTGTTATTTACGGCTATAAGTGCAGACTGCAGAGGCTCCAGATGACATAACCTTGGTAATGACGGGATAGTAACTGTAATCACAGTCATACAGTATAAACCTCAACAAATGCATTCATTGCCATTCTAAAGACTTTATCCATGTTTAGCCCTGGGGGAAGAGCAAATGACGGAAATGTTCCCCCTGTCTCTTTATCCGCAGCTTGCTGAGATATAGGCGGATATTTATCATTAACAAGGTTTATTTAAAAAATCATTTGTCTTACTGACCGATCATTTCTAAGTTATTTAACAGCGGGTGGATTTTAGACAAGCAGTAAGTTCCCACAACAATTATTTTGGTCAACTATTTATAGTTTTGTTACCAAAGTGTTGGTTTTTTAGTTTACAAAATGATCTGGGTACAAACAGCACCCCATACAGCAGTAGGGACTTGCCATTTTGTTGGTGGTCAAGGGGTTTACATATAGGAGAGGGAAGCTTTGGGGAATTATATATTTCAGATGATTTAAGTCTTGTACTGCATCGCCAGAACCCAGAAGGAAGAGGAGCGCGGAAAGTATGTATTATTAATCTCTCCCTGTTAATCTCTCTCATAAACATATAATCTATCAGTGTATGACTTTATGATTGTGGGGGAAACTCACACAAACACAGGGAGAATAATCTCATTGTAGCTGGGGGAGAATTTGAACCAAGCTCAAACCGTGAGCAGCAGAAGTTATTGCACCAAAATTGGCTTCTGAGGGATGGAGGAGGGGAGGGCTCCCCTGCACATGCCACTGTCCTCTCAGAGGACAAGGAGGAGGCGGAAACCTTTCACACAGGAAGACACCTCCTACTCTTCAGTTTCCTGGACTTTGCACAAGCACTGTCATTACTATCATTATGAGCTGGATGTAGTTAATTGTCATCTAGTCAGAGCAGTAACTGGTATAAATCTACATTTTGGTATATTTCAAATTGTTTTTCTGGGGTAGTAAAAATAAAATTATTACTTCTTTGTGGGTTTTTTACCATCAGACAGAAAACAGGTACCAAAAATATACTGTAGTCTGTGAATAATTAGCGGACTAAGGTGTCGGATATGGCAGTAGAAATAACTATGGACTGTTCTGTGTACATAAACTGCTCTGCCTTTATCCTTGTATTTAAAGGGGAAATAAACAGGCAATAAAGAAAATACATCCTTGGACTAGTTTTATGAATTTCATTCCCTGAAAGAGCCAACAGGGTTATTACAGTATTATAGCAATTGAATTGGAATGTTGGAAGATGTCTAGTATTTAATTATCCCAGCCATTGTTTTCAAGCCCTTTTCTCCTATTGTATATCATTTCAGGTTACAATGAGCAGACAGGCACGGCGAGATAGTAATGGAAAATAAACTCTCAAAAGTACAAACATGTTAAAGTAAACTGTGAATGTTTTTAGGAGAGAAACATATATTGTCTTGACCGTGTTACTGATGTTCAGCCTTTCTCTGATATTAAAGACTAGGATGGCTTCCTTCTGTGGATACTGGCAGTAACTCATATATTGTATATTCATGTATTTAACTTTGTGCTACTTGGCTGGGGGTCAGTTATATTTGGCTCAGTCCTAATGATTGAACCAGATGCAGTAGAGTTTATCAAGACACACGTCTGTCTGTGTAACAATTTTGCAAGCGTGGGTCTGTTTAATTTTGGTTGCAGGTCTAAAAAAATTTGACCCACTCAGGCCTCTAATCTGACCTTAATGCTTCCATCTGTTAATGCACACGTGTCAAACACAAAGCCCGTGGGTCAAATCCGTCCTGTCTGGCTATTTTTTGTGGCCCCCGGTGACTGTACAGTATCCAAGACTTACTACTCTACTATCCATTTGTGCAGTCCCAAGCAGCGGCATAGCAGCTATAGACCTGCCTGCTAGATACCTCCATCAGCTTAGCTGTATAAAGCAAGTAGATCTATAGTTATGCCGGTGATTGGGACTACACAAATGGATAGCAGTAAGGCTTGGATGCAGTCTCCGCTGTAATTGCGTGTCTAGCCTGGTGCTGGGGTGCCAGAAGAGTAAGGTGGACATTCCACATTAGCGCATGATCACGCCATAGGCAGAGGATCCTGTCTATAACAGTGTGCTTCATACCCAATACTGACAAACAAATGTGCAGCGCACCTACAGGGTTATTCAATAAAAGTTCTTATCGTTAAAAATGGTGCTAATTTTGCCCCAACCAATCAGATGTTAGCTTTCAAATGTTAAATAAGATCTGATAGGTTGGGGCAAAATTAGCACCATTTTTAAGGATAACTTTGATTGAATCTCCCTGTAAGTATATTAGCAAATCCTGTCAGGAGAGGTGCAAACAAAACCCACAAAATAAATTAATTTACCAAAAGAAAGGGTCTTGTGTTTTAGTCATACTTGTGTAGTGTTTATCTATAGTGCGCATTAGCGTGCATACACACTATAGTTAAACTGAAACAGGTCCTGACCTGCCAGTACGGCCACGGTGAAAGGTAAATATCTTACACCTTCATTCCTGGCTCCTAGGAAATTGAATGAAGGACGGAAGGTAAGGCACAGCTCCTCAACCTCCTGTTTATCATTCAGTGCATTAAAGGAATAGTTCACTTTTCCAGTGAGCTATTCCTTTAATAATTTTTTTAAAAATATTTTCATTCACACCCCTGTCTTAATGAATCGAGTGATCACCTGCTGAGAAACGACTCAACTTTCGATTTTGGTTTTGATTGAACAGGCTAGTTGTTATATATATATCTTTTTTTAAGATTTAAACATGGCAGTTAGGGCGGGGAGGGGGTCCTCTACAAAAAAAAATACCCTTTAACTGAAACAAAACCAGCTGAGTAGAAGGTTTGTACCTGGGTGAGAAGCAGCCAAACATTGCTACCAAGGTGAGGTTGTCGTCATACATCATGGAAAGTCTGAGCGGAGCAACAAGACACAAGGTCGTTATATCAGCAAGGTCTCTCCCAGGCAGAGATTTTAAAGCAGACTAAGGGTTCAAGATGTGCATTTTAAAGCTCAAAGAAACTGGCAATGTTGAGGGATGAAGTACTTGACCAAGGAAACACAACATGCTTACTTCTCTTCAGAAGATGTCCAATCGAAAATGGAAGAAAGCAGTAGGACCAAGAGAATTATCTGGAGAATCTGCAGATTATATAAAATCTCTATTGTTCAGTTTTGTGCATCATGATAGGAATGATAACGTTTCATTGAAGATTTGTTTAGAATGGTTCTCAGCTCTTGGTAGTAGTTGGTTGAATAAAAACACTGGGATGTTGATCTTTCTGATCGACTGAACAAAACTTTCCAATCAAATTTGTGTGTGTTTCGGACATGGTCGTGGAGCCTGCCTCACTGTTTGGTTGATTGGAACATTTTTGATTAGTGAATAGGTCTGAGCCTATATCATCAGAATATCATCATAAAATTGTCACCCAGTACAGGATTTCCCAGGTGGGGATTCCAGAAAGGGTTATCATTGATAGTGGTAAGCTCACTGCACCTAAAACATTTTAGCCACTCCCTCTTTTACTGGCCACTTGGTGTCACCATATTTTCCTTTCTCTAGAGTTTTTGTTGCATAAATAATTTTCCTCTCTATTTTCAGCAGAACAAATGATTGTTAGCCCCAGTGGCATAGCTACAGACTTATGGGCCCTGATGCCAAATTTGGGCATGTCCCCCCCCACTGGTTAAATGCTTGGCATGCAGACACTGATTAACTGGTTGGGAAACTGGCACTGCACACAGACAGGCACTGGTTAAATGCTTGGCACACAAACAATGATAACAATGCTTTGTATACAGACCACTGGTAAAACAGTTGGCACACAGACTGGTAGTTTTGGAACCTTAGCACAAAATGGGGCCCCTTTAATTTAATTTAATATGTATAATGCTTGCACTTATCCCCTTGTCTGTATACTCTGTATTTTGTAATGTACAGCACTGTGTACCCAAGTGGCGCTTTATAAATAAAATTATACATACATACATACATACAATATAAGGAGTCACCAAGGAGTTCTATGGCCATATAAAAGTATGTGGTATAGTTTGGATAAAGTTTCTCAAATGTAAATATTTTTCAATAGTAACATAGTAGTTGAGATTAAATAAAGACATACATCCATCAAGTCCAACCTATTCACTTTTTTTTTTAACCCTTCCTAACAGTTGATCCAGAGGAAGGAAAAAAAACCAGATAAAAAGGAGGGGGAAAATTCTTTCTGACTCCAAACTGCAACCGGAAATTATCCCTGGATCAACCAGATCTATATGCATTAATACAGTTTCTAAGTTTTAGAAAATTATCCAGAGGGAGAATAATATTTTTCTCTTTTGAATCTATTCCCCTTTTTATACAGGATAATACCTTGCTAGCTCTAGCCGTTGCTACCTGGCATTGTTTGCTACAGCTAAGTCTGTTATCTACCAGAACCCCCAAATCTTTTTCCATTATAGATTCACTTAACACAGAGTTATTTATTGTGTAGGTGGCACAGGGATTATTAAATCCCAAATGAATCACCTTACATTTATCAAAATTGAATCTCATCTGCCATTCTGCTTCCCATTTTGTAAGGTCAGTGGTCAGTACTGTGGACAGTAGCTGTAATAAAGGGGTTAATTGATATGTTACAGGTATAACCCTCATTATAGTATAAACAATATTACCATATAAATCCTTGTTCCTTTCTGTCCCTGTATACATAGTTAGGTGTTGTAAGGTCAGTGGTCAGTACTGTGGACAGTAGCTGTAATAAAGGGGTTAATTGATGTTACAGGTATAACCCTCATTATAATATAAACAATATTACCATATAAATCCTTGTCCTTTCTGTCCCTGTATACATAGTAGTGTGTGTAAGGTCAGTGGTCAGTACTGTGGGCAGCCTGTAATAAAGGGGTTAATTGATATGTTACAGGTATAACTCATTATAATATAAACAATTCATATAAATCCTTGTTCCTTTCTGTCCTGTATACATAGTTAGTGTGTGAAAGGTCAGTAGTTCTACTGTGGACAGTAGCTGTAATAAAGGGGTTAATTGATATGTTACAGGTAAACCCTCATTTAGTTAAACAATATTACCATATAAATCCTTGTTCCTTTCTGTCCTGGATACATAGTTAGTGTGTGTAAGGTCAGTGGTCAGTACTGTGGACAGTAGCTGTAATAAAGGGGTTAATTGATATGTTACAGGATACCCTCATTATATATAAAACAATATTACCATATAAATCCTTGTTCCTTCTGTCCCTGTATACATAGTTAGTGTGTGTAAGGTCAGTGGTCAGTATGTGGGCAGTAGTGTAATAAAGGGGTTAATTGATATGTTAAAGGTATAACCCTCATTATGGATAAACAATATTACCATATAAATCCTTGTTCCTTTCTGTCCCTATATAATAGTTAGTGTGGTGTAAGGTCAGTGGTCAGTACTGTGGACAGTAGCTGTAATAAAGGGGTTAATTGATATGTTACAGGTATAACCCTCATTATAATAAACAATATTACCATATAAATCATTGTTCCTTTCTGTCCCTATAACATAGTTAGTGTGTGTAAGGTCAGTGGTCAGTACTGTGGACAGTAGCTGTAATAAGGGGTTAATTGGTTGTTACAGGTATAACCCTCATTATAGTATAAACAATATTACCATATAAATCCTTGTTCCTTTCTGTCCCTATATACATAGTTAGTGTGTGTAAGGTCAGTGGTCAGTACTGTGACAGCTAGCTGTAATAAAGGGGTTAATTGATATGTTACAGGTATAACCCTCATTATAATATAAACAATATTACCATATAAATCCTTGTTCCTTTCTGTCCCTGTATACATAGTAAGTGTGTGTAAGGTCAGTGGTCAGTACTGTGGGCAGTACCTGTAATAAAGGGGTTAATTGATATGTTACAGGTATAACCCTCATTATAATATAAACAATATTACCATATAAATCCTTGTTCCTTTCTGTCCCTGTATACATAGTTAGTGTGTGAAAGGTCAGTAGTCAGTACTGTGGACAGTAGCTGTAATAAAGGGGTTAATTGAATTTACAGGTAAACCCTCATTATAGTATAAACAATATTACCATATAAATCCTTGTTCCTTTCTGTCCTGTATACATAGTAGTGTGGTAAGGTCAGTGGTCAGTACTGTGGACAGTAGCTGTAATAAAGGGGTTAATTGATATGTTACAGGATACCCTCATTATATATAAACAATATTACCATATAAATCCTTGTTCCTTCTGTCCCTGTATACATAGTTAGTGTGTGTAAGGTCAGTGGTCAGTACTGTGGGCAGTAGTGTAATAAAGGGGTTAATTGATATGTTACAGGTATAACCCTCATTATATAAAACAATATTACCATATAAATCCTTGTTCCTTTCTGTCCCTTATACATAGTTAGTGGTGTAAGGTCAGTGGTCAGTACTGTGGACAGTAGCTGTAATAAAGGGGTTAATTGATATGTTACAGGTATAACCCTCATTATATATAAACAATATTACCATATAAATCTTGTTCCTTTCTGTCCCTATTAACATAGTTAGTGTGTGTAAGGTCAGTGGTCAGTACTGTGGACAGTAGCTGTAATAAGGGGTTAATTGTTGTTACAGGTATAACCCTCATTATAGTATAAACAATATTACCATATAAATCCTTGTTCCTTTCTGTCCCTATATACATAGTTAGTGTGTGTAAGGTCAGTGGTCAGTACTGTGGACAGTAGCTGTAATAAAGGGGTTAATTGATATGTTACAGGTAAACCCTCATTATGTATAAACAATATACCATATAAATCCTGTTCCTTTCTGTCCCTTATAAATAGTTAGTGTGTGTAAGGTCCGTGGTCAGTACTGTGGACAGATGCTGTAATAAAGGGGTTAATTGATATGTTACAGGTATAACCCTCATATAGTATAAACAATATACCATAAAATCCTTGTCCTTTCTGTCCTGTATACATAGTTAGTGTGTGTAAGGTCAGTGGTCAGTACTGTGGACAGTAGCTGTATAAAGGGGTTAATTGATATGTTACAGGTAAACCCTCATTATAGTATAAACAATATTACCATAAAATCCTGTCCTTTCTGTCCCGTATACATAGTTAGTGTGTGTAAGGTCAGTGGTCGTACTGTGGACAGTAGCTGTAATAAAGGGGTTAATTAATATGTTACAGGTATAACCCTCATTATAGTTAAACAATATTACCATATAAATCCTTGTTCCTTTGTCCCTGTATACTATAGTGTGTGTAAGTCAGTGGTCAGTACTGTGGACAGTAGCTGTAATAAAGGGGTTAATTGATATGTTACAGGTATAACCCATTATAATATAAAACAATATTACCATATAAATCCTTGTTCCTTTCTGTCCCGTATACATAGTAGTGTGTGTAAGGTCAGTGGTCAGTACTGTGGACAGTAGCTGAATAAAGGGGTTAATTGATATGTTACAGGTATAACCTCATTATAGTTAAAACAATATTACCATATAAATCCTTGTCCTTTCTGTCCCTGTATACATAGTTAGTGTGTGTAAGGTCAGTGGTCAGTACTGTGGACAGTAGCTGTAATAAAGGGGTTAATGATATGTTACAGGTATAACCCTCATTATAGTATAAACAATATACCATATAAATCCTTGTTCCTTTCTGTCCCTGTATACATAGTTAGTGTGTAAGGTCAGTGGTCAGTACTGTGGGACAGTAGCTGTAATAAAGGGGTTAATTGATATGTTACAGGTATAACCCTCATTATAATATAAACAATATTACCATATAAATCCTTGTCCTTTTGTCCCTGTATACATAGTTAGTGTTGTAAGGTCAGTGGTCAGTACTGTGGACAGTAGCTGTAATAAAGGGGTATTGATATGTTACAGGTATAACCCCTCTATAATATAAAACAATATTACCATATAAATCCTGTTCCTTCTGTCCCTGTATACATAGTTAGTGTGTGTAAGGTCAGTGGTCAGTACTGTGGACAGTGCTGCAATAAAGGGTTAATTGATATGTTACAGGTATAATTCTCATTATAGTATAAACAATATTACCATATAAATCCTTGTCCCTTTCTGTCCTGTATACATAGTTAGTGTGTGTAGGTCAGTGGTCAGTACTGTGGACAGTAGCTGTAATAAAGGGGTTAATGATATGTTACAGGTATAACCCTCATTATAGTATAAACATATAACCATATAATCATTGTTCCTTTCTGTCCCTGTATACATAGTTAGTGTGTGTAAGGTCAGTGGTCAGTACTGTGGACAGTAGCTGTAATAAAGGGGTTAATTGATATGTTACAGGTATAACCCACATTATAGTATAAACAATATTACCATATAAATCCTTGTTCCTTTCTGTCCCTGTATACATAGTTAGTGTGTGTAAGGTCAGTGGTCAGTACTGAGGACAGTAGCTGTAATAAAGGGGTTAATTGATATGTTACAGGTATAACCCTCATTATAGTATAAACAATATTACCATATAAATCCTTGTTCCTTTCTGTCCCTGTATACATAGTAAGTGTGTGTAAGGTCAGTGGTCAGAACTGTGGGCAGTAGCTGTAATAAAGGGGTTAATTGATATGTTACAGGTATAACCCTCATTATAGTATAAACAATATTACCATATAAATCCTAGTCCCTTTCTGTCCCTGTATACATAGTTAGTGTGTGTAAGGTGAGTGGTCAGTACTGTGGGTTGTAGCTGTAATAAAGGGGTTAATTGATATGTTACAGGTATAACCCTCATTATACTATAAACAATATTACCATATAAATCATTGTTCCTTTCTGTCCCTGTATACATAGTTAGTGTGTGTAAGGTCAGTGGTCAGTACTGTGGACAGTAGCTCTAATAAAGGGGTTAATTGATATGTTACAGGTATAATCCTCATTATAGTATAAACAATATTACCATATAAATCCTTGCCCCTTTCTGTCCATGTATACATAGTTAGTGTGTGTAAGGTCAGTGGTCAGTACTGTGGGCAGTAGCTGTAATAAAGGGGTTAATTGATATGTTACAGGTATAACCCTCATTATGGTATAAACAATATTACCATATAAATCCTTGTTCCTTTCTGTCCCTATATACATAGTTAGTGTGTGTAAGGTCAGTGGTCAGTACTGTGGACAGTAGCTGTAATAAAGGGGTTAATTGATATGTTACAGGTATAACCCTCATTATAGTATAAACAATATTACCATATAAATCCTTGTTCCTTTCTGTCCCTGTATACATAGTTAGTGTGTGTAAGGTGAGTGGTCAGTACTGTGGGTTGTAGCTGTAATAAAGGGGTTAATTGATATGTTACAGGTATAACCCTCATTATAGTATAAACAATATTACCATATAAATCCTTGTCCCTTTCTGTCCCTGTATACATAGTTAGTGTGTGTAAGGTCAGTGGTCAGTACTGTGGACAGTAGCTGTAATAAAGGGGTTAATTGATATGTTACAGGTATAACCCTCATTATAGTATAAACAATATTACCATATAAATCCTAGTCCCTTTCTGTCCCTGTATACATAGTTAGTGTGTGTAAGGTCAGTGGTCTGTACTGTGGACAGTAGCTGTAATAAAGGGGTTAATTAATATGTTACAGGTATAACCCTCATTATAGTATAAACAATATTACCATATAAATCCTTGTTCCTTTATGTCCCTGTATACATACTTAGTGTGTGTAACGTCAGTGGTCAGTACTGTGGACAGTAGCTGTAATAAAGGGGTTAATTGATATGTTACAGGTATAACCCTAGTTATAATATAAACAATATTACCATATAAATCCTTGTCCCTTTCTGTCCCTGTATACATAGTTAGTGTGTGTAAGGTCAGTGGTCAGTACTGTGGACAGTAGCTGTAATAAAGGGGTTATAAAGATATGTTAACAGGTAGACCCTCATTATAGTAGAAACATATCACCCATAATAAATACCGTGTTCCTTTCTGTCCCTGTATACATAGTTAGTGTGTGTAAGGTCAGCGGTCAGTACTGTGGGCAGTAGCTGTAATAAAGGGTGAAATTGGGGGATATGTTACAGGTATAAACCCTCTTTATAAATAAACAAATTACCATATAAATCCTTGTCCCTTCTGTCCCTGTTTACATAGTTGTTTGTGGTAAGGTCAGTGGTCAGTACTGTGGACAGTACTGAATAAAGGGTTAATTGATATGTTACAGGTATAATTCATTATAGATAAACAATATTACCATATAAATCCTTGTCCCTTTTGTCCCTGTTACAAGTTAGTGTGTGTAAGGTCAGTGGTCAGTACTGTGGACAGTAGCTGTAATAAGGGGTTAATGATATGTTACAGGTATAACCCTCATTATAGTATAAACAATATACCATATAAATCCTTGTTCCTTTCTGTCCCTGTATACATAGTTAGTGTGTGTAAGGTCAGTGGTCAGTACTGTGGACAGTAGCTGTAATAAAGGGTTAATTGATATGTTACAGGTATAACCCCATTATAGTATAAACAATATTACCATATAAATCCTGTTCCTTTCGGTCCCTGTATACATAGTTAGTGTGTGTAAGGTCAGTGGTCAGTACTGGGACAGTAGCTGTAATAAAGGGGTTAATTGATATGTTACAGGTATAACCCTCATTATAGTATAACAATATTACCATATAAATCCTTGTTCCTTTCTGTCCCTGTATACATAGTGTGTGTGTAAGGTCAGTGGTCAGACTGTGGGCAGTAGCTGTAATAAAGGGGTTAATGATATGTTACAGGTATAACCCTCATTATAGTATAACACATATTACCATATAAATCCTGTCCCTTTCTGTCCCTGTATACATGTTAGTGTGTGTAAGTGAGTGGTCAGTACTGTGGTGTAGCTGTAATAAGGGGTTAATTGATATGTTACAGTTATAACCCTCATTATATATAACAATATTACCATAAAATCTTGTTCCTTTCTGTCCCTGTATACATAGTTAGTGTGTGTAAGGTCAGGTCAGTACTGTGGACAGTAGCTTAATAAAGGGGTTAATTGATATGTTCAGGTATCCTCATTATAGTATAACAAAATATCCCATATAAATCCTTGCCCTTTCTGTCCATGTACATAGTTAGTGTGTGTAAGGTCATGGTCAGTACTGTGGGCAGTAGCTGTAATAAAGGGGTTAATTGATATGTTACAGTATAACCCTCATTATGTATAACAATATTACCATATAAATCCTTGTTCCTTTCTGTCCCTGTATACATAGTTGTGTGTAAGGTCAGTGGTCAGTACTGTGGGTGTAGCTGTAATAAAGGGGTTAATTGATATGTTACAGGTATAACCCTCATTATAGTATAAACAATATACCATATAAATCCTTGTTCCTTTCTGTCCCTGTATCATAGTTAGTGTGTAAGGTCAGTGGTCAGTATGTGGACAGTAGCTTAATAAAGGGGTTAATTGATATGTTACAGGTATACCCTCATTATATATAAACAATATTACCATATAAATCCTTGTTCCTTCTGCTGTCCCTGTATACATAGTTAGTGTGTGTAAGGTCAGGGTCAGTACTGTGGGCTAGCTGTAAATAAGGGGTTAATTGATATGTTACGGTATAACCCTCATTATAGAATAACAATATTACCAATAAATCCTGTTCCTTTCTGTCCCTGTATACATAGTTAGTGTGTGTAAGGTCAGGGTCAGTACTGTGGACAGTAGTGTAATAAAGGGGTTAATTGATATGTTACAGTTAACCCTCATTATAGTATAAACAATATTACCATATAATCCTTGTTCCTTTCTGTCCCTGTATAACAAGTTAGTGTGTGTAAGGTCAGTGGTCATACTGTGGACAGTAGCGTATAAAGGGGTTAAGAATGTTACAGGTATAACCCTCATTATAGTATAAACAATATTACCATAAAATATCCTTGTTCCTTTCTGTCCCTGTATACATGTTGTGTGTGTAAGGTCAGTGGTCAGTACTTGGACGTAGCTGTAATAAAGGGTTAAGGATATGTTACAGGTAATACCCTCATTATAGTATAAACAAATATACCATATAAATCCTTGTTCCTTTCTGTCCCTGTATACATAGTTAGTGTGTGTAAGGTCAGTGGTCAGTACTGTGGACAGTAGCTGTAATAAAGGGGTTAATTGATATGTTACAGGTATAACCCTCATTATAATATAAACAATATTACCATATAAATCCTTGTTCCTTTCTGTCCCTGTATACATAGTTAGTGTGTGTAAGGTCAGTGGTCAGTACTGTGGGCAGTAGCTGTAATAAAGGGGTTAATTGATATGTTACAGGTATAACCCTCATTATAGTATAAACAATATTACCATATAAATCCTTGTTCCTTTCTGTCCCTGTATACATAGTTAGTGTGTGTAAGGTCAGTGGTCAGTACTGTGGGCAGTAGCTGTAATAAAGGGGTTAATTGATATGTTACAGTTATAACTGTATAACTTCCTCCTCTTCCACCAATGGTACATGAAGAGGATCTTCTAATTTCTAATAATAAACAAGATACAGGCGCATCTCCAACTTGTTGATCTTTATTGTTTGCCCTAAAATAATTTAGTGCTGATGATTTCTATCAATGTTGTAAAGTGGACATCCATTGGTTAAATTACAAGATAAACGGAATTAAAGTCCCCTCCTTCATGTTCTATTTTAAGGGCTGTGTACTTCCATCTGTCATCATAAGATCTATAGCCAACATCTTATTTTACTAGGCCACTTTGACACATTGTCAACTCCATATTTTAGTTGGAAGCCAGAAGCTGCATTGAAGGTCATGGCTTTTGTAATATGTTTACAACGCCTCTCTGGTTTCAGTTGTGACTTATCCTCACTTAACTCAATTGCACTTGGTCTTTCTATTTCAATGCTAGTCTTTAAAATGAGATTGGTGAACATTATTATTAAAAGGAAAAAATACATATTCATTGAAGGAAAGATTCATATTCTGTTCAAAGTTCAATAATGCCCTCCAGACCTTTTATTCCAGAGTTCACCCACATGTCTTTAAATTCAACTTTCATAGGCAAATTAAAGGAAATCTTAAAAAAAAACTGGTTATCTTCCACAAATGGTATATTTAATAATATTATATATATTGTTGATGTATTTTTAACCAGATATTTAAGAATAATTATTGCCTCCATTCAGCTTGAGTAAGCTGGCTCCTCCCTCCATGCAGTCAATCAAGGCTGTGACTGCTGACATCACAACCAATAATTGTGGTTCCCCATTCTGCCTCCACTGCACATGCTTAAGCTTACAAAAAGCTCATTGAGCAGAGGGAGGAAGCATATGACTTTGCCAGAATGGAGGAGAACTTATAATTAAATATCTGGTTACAAATGCATGTAATAAACTGGTAAAAGCAGTTAGGATTGCAGGCAGATAATTGACAAGTCACCAGTTTGTTGTTTTAAGGCTGGACATGTCCTTTAAGCTAAGTACAGACAGGAGGATGCATCGATGAGACTTGACAATCGGACATTATGACTGAGAATCGGTTCATGTATGGGCATTCGGTTGGGATTTGTTGATGACCCTTAACAGACCTACAAATAATAGAAGCTTAAAGGACAACAAAATGAAAAAAAACAATATTACCCCCATTACATGTCCACACTTCCAGCAGCTGAAATCACTTACACACATTTACAATCGTGCTGCCTTCCCTTAGATATCACACAGCAAAGATGAGTGCTAAAAGCCCGCCACCCTAGATAGCCCAGGGCCATGATTAACATATCACTTGTCATTGGCTGGTGGGAATGTCTGTTACAACCTCTCTCCTCCTACTCTGCCAGTTAAACAAACTTGAAATGTCCTGTTTCTAGGATACAGCCTACATAATCAAGCTGATCAAGGATGGGTGGAGGAGAGAGAGGCTCGAAATCAGGAAAAAAATATATGGGGAGGGCTGCACACCTTTACTCTTTTTAAAGCAATTGTTTTTTTAAAAAATGCATTAAGGCAATACAGTTATCCTTTAATGCACATCCTATTAAATTTCTTCCACTTTGGGTGGAGTACACATTTCCAAGAGGCTTGGTCAAACCTCCAATGCAACAAGCAAAATATATATAGAAATAGGATAGTATACATCCACATTTAGTGCAACTAGTGACCAAATTAATTCAATACATACAAAAAATAGAAGCCTAGTGCATCCGATTAATATGTTACTAATTAGGGCCATATTTATAAAGGCAGTATTGCTTTTTAGTGATACCGCGTGCTTT
Source organism: Hymenochirus boettgeri (assembly GCA_019447015.1). NCBI lineage: Eukaryota > Metazoa > Chordata > Amphibia > Anura > Pipidae > Hymenochirus > Hymenochirus boettgeri. The sequence goes on along the minus strand of CM033473.1, from coordinate 33,407,156 downwards.
TTAGTGATCGAGTTAACGATCGCTAAAACGACTGTTAATTTACGATCGTTATACTGATTGTTAAAAGGGTTGTAAATCTATGTTAATGATGATAAATCTACAACCACGATCGTAGATTTAAAATCCCCATAGAATATCATTGCGTTATTCTACACCTGAACGTTCGTTAATTAACGAATGTTTAGTGTAAATGTACGATCGTGGCTGCCCATTGTAATTAACTGTTAATGCACGAAATCCCTAATGCGCATTTATAAATATGGCCCTAGGTATATTTTGTCAGGAATGACTTAGAAAGACGAGCAATTTATCATTTTAAGTTAAAGTTTTTGACCTAAAAGTCAGGGGAAAATGGTGGTTTGTAAATCCATAATAAAATCCATGATAAAATAGCCCGTCACAGGCCTGACAATGGTCAGCCTAGGTTTAAAGCACTCACATCCTCTCACAGGTTTACCAAAGCTTGCAGCTTGGTACAGGATATAAAGATCTATGGCAGCACCAGCATGAGATAAAAAATGTGAACTAGAGACAGTGCCAGTGAATGACGGCAGCAAACGGGATCCAGTTTGAACATCCAGCTGGTTACATCTTCGGGCACAAATAAACGCTACACAGTGTTCTTTAGAGGAAATGTAAATATCCATTCATTCCAGAGGCTCCGGTTTCCTTTAACCGTTCGATCAATCCTTAATTTTTTAAATAAAGCTTGTTGGAATTATCAATGAAATTAAGATAATAAAGCCATTGGACATTGTGTAAATCAGTGTTCAGCCACTTCTCTGGTTTCATTGAGGGAATAATGTAGAACAGAGGAATTTCCCTGGATCAACTCTAGTTTATGCATCAATACCAGTAACTTGCAACATTCCTTGTTTTTTTTTTGAAACTGACCAATGAACCTGCCATAACAACGTCCACTGGAAGACTGTTCCATAGCTTTACTGTTCCCACAGTGAAAAACCTTTTCCGAGCTTGAAGCCTAAACCTTTTTTCTTCAAGTCTTAAGGGATGTCCTTGTGTCCTCTGACATGTTCTATTGGTGAACAATGCCCCAGATAGTTTATTGTATGGCCATTAATGTATTTATACACAGTAATCATATCCCCACGCAAGCGCCTTTTCTCCAGCGTACATAATTGTAACTTTTCCAGTCTCTCTTTATATTCAAGCTCCCCTAATCCCCTTATTAATTTAGTTGCCCTTCTCTGAACCCTTTCCTTTTTTTAAAGATGTCCTTTTTGTACACAGGATTCCATAATTGCACTGCATATTCCAAATTAGGCCTTACCAATGCTTTGTAAAGAGGGAGAATTACATTTTCCTCCCTTGAATCCATACCTCTCTTTATACAAGACAATACCATGCTGGCTCTGGCTGTTGCCGCCTGGCACTGCTTGCTACCGTTAAGTTTGTTATCCACCAAAACTCCAAGATCCCTTTCCAACAGGGATTCACTTAACACAGAGCCATTTATAGTATAAGCAGCACAAGGATTTTTAAGTCCAAAATGCATCACCTTACATTTATCAACATTGAATCTCATTTGCCACTTAGCAGCCCAATGTGACAATCTATTTAGATCCCCCTGCAATAATTGCACATCCTCTGAAGTTTTTAAAGGTCGACAAAGTTTTGTGTCGTCAGCAAACACAGAAACCTTGCTGACAATACCCACTCACTTCCAAATCATTAAAGGGCATGTCCACCCCAAAATTTAACTTTTGATATGTGGTAGGGCATGCTCCCCCAGCCCCAACCGCATTAATATAATTGTTAGAAAGTCCCCCGATTCTTACTTACCTGCCCTCTCTCCTCTGCTGCAGTGTTCAGGCCCTCTGCTTGCATGGAATTGAAAGCAGGGGGCGGGACCGGCAGCCGTGTCCGTGATTGGCTGAGAGGCAGGGAGGGCTGCACTGAGCATGCCTCAACCTTGATGAGGTTGAGGAAGTCTCAGGCACAGCATGAGTCACACACTGCTCCTACACAGCAGTTTCCTGGACTTTGGAGGGGCACAGCAGGGGAACTATTTTGAGCAGGAATGTAAGGTAAGGATTGTTTTAAACTACTTGATGTGTCCAGTAAGGGGTTAAATTTTAGTTTTGGGGGTGGACATGCCCTTTAATAAATATATTAAATAGAAGCTTCCCCAACACAGAACCCTGTGGCACCCCACTTAGCACTTTAGTCCATAATGATGAAGCCCCATTAACAACTACTCTCTGCATCCTATTCATTAACCAATTTTCTATCCATGTACAAATGTGACCAGACCAACACACCTTAGCTTATACATTAGTCAGCTTTGGAAAATAAAAGTAAACTACATCTACTGCTATGCCAGAGTCTAAATTTCTACTTACTTCCTCATAAAAGCCAAGCAAGTTAGTTTGACAAGATCTATTCCTCCTAGATCCATGCTGGTTACTACTTATAATGTCAGTCCTTGAAACATACTCTAGAACATGTTCCATTATTAAACTTTCCAGGATCTTTCCCACCACTGAAGTTAAACTTATAGGCCTGTAATTACCCGGCTCCCTAAGTAACCGAGGATGTATTTTATCCAGTCCAGGAGATTTATTTATATTAACCTTATTTAGTTCTTTCTGTACCATATCATTGGTTAACCAAAGTGCACTTGTATACAGAGTGAAAAAAAATATTCAAGACATTTGCTTTATCGCCATCCTCAGTAACTAACTTAACCCCTTATTAATTAATGGTGCCACATTCTCAGTCCTCATCTTCTTACAATTAATAAACTTAAAAATTTTTAAGGCTTAGTGATGCTTTGTTCAGCTATCCTAACTTCATTATTAATTTTAGCTAGTTTGATTGCTTTCTTACACTCCTTGTTACAGTTTTTATAATCCCAATTTATAACCTGCTCTTCAAATATATTGGACATTCCAAACTGCTATTTCCTTGCATGTCCTTTTTAATCCTTTCCTTACTACCCATACAATAATCAGACTTTAATTGTATCCAGTCAACTGAAACTGTATTAACTGTAATTAATGCTCCCCCGTCCAGATCCTCTATTTATAATTAATCCTCCTTCACCTCCTCTCCATTATAATTGAAATATTTCATTCATTTTTTTTAAATGAGAACTGTAAATTTCCTTATACATATATACCTGTAACATGGTTTAGTTGCTCCTTTCCTATCTTATACCTTATTAGCATATGAGTTGGGAGTTTTATAGCCTTAAAGGGCAAGTCCACTCAAAAAAAAACTTTGTTGCAAACTGTAGATTACCCCCCCAAACCCCACTTTCACGAGTTTCCAAAGATGCTCCTGAACTTGTTAACCGACCCGTTTCCTCGTCGTCTAGGTGCAGCCCCCTGTTCCTGTTTCAAGCTCTTTTCGAGCAAAAACAGAAGCAGGAGACCTCTGCTCCAACAGCCACTTTACTTCCTGGTATCAGCTGTCAGGCGATTGGGTGTGACATCACAGCCGCAACCAGGAAGTAGAGCATCTTTCAGCAGCAAAGACAGCGTAGGAGTAGCGAGGGACCGGGTCAGGTAAGCAAGTTCAGGAGCAAGTTCTTTGAAAACTCTCGGGGAGATCCAATATAGGCCTTTTTCGTCTAAAACCCACGTTAACCGGGTTTTAGACGGAATTTAGAGCACAGCGGCGTTTCCAAATGTTTTTGGAAACAGCGCTGTGCTAACGATCCAAAACCTCTGCCGTTAAGGTTTGCGCTACCTCGTAGAGTGAAACTTAGCGGTAAAGGTTTATGAGCGTTAAGGACGCGCTCCTTACCTTAGCCTGATCCCGCGATGCAATAACTGACGTAATCTCGTTTACGTCAGTTATTGTGTCACGGGATTGGGCAAAGGTAAGTAACGCGGCACCCGGCTTTGGATCTCCCCCTCTGTATATTGTGAAAGTGGGGTTTGGGGGGTAATCTACAGTTTGCAAGGTTTTTTTTTTAGTAGACTTGCCCTTTAAGCTAGGTACACACTGTACGGATAAAGCCCCGACGCCGACGGATCCAATAGTATCGGTACTGTGTATACCTAACTTACCCGAATGAGAGCGCGGCCACTGAACGTTCGGGAAAATTTCCCTTAGCCACGGTAGTCTCCCTATATCGGAGTCAGCCACTGTCGAGGGAAACACAGTCCCGAGTCTTCTCCCTTAGCTGTGTATATGCTGTGTATAGGGAGAACGCTCGGGACTGCCTGACTGCATCCTGTCTGTCATCTTTCAAAAATCTGGCATGTGTGTATCCAGCTTTAAACTCTCCTTACCTTATGTCTCTTTGCTGTATGTCTCACAGTAGGCACTTCACACTGCAAACCAGAGGTCTTCATTACACTGATGATGGCTCAAAAAAGCCTTTGGTTTTCAGCAATTTACCTGGTGGAAGATTCCAATGTTTTATGGGGAGAGTCATTAGACTTATTATCAGCGTAATAATGTTCCCTTCTTATAATAAACTGGCCCCATGTCCTATGGACACGGAAGAAGGAAAGGATGTTCCCAAAATGGGCGTCGATCTAGAAGTTGGGACTGGTCACGAGCCGTGGATTAGTATACTTATATCATAGGATCGCTTCATCACCAAGCCTATTACCATGATTGCCACTGGATTCAAATACCATTGAAGCGAAGCTTGGACTGCATTTTCCATACTTGCGGTGGGACAAATTAATGTTCCGGCTTTGGATAAAGTGGAGCGACTTACACATCAGGGGTGAGATCTACCCAGTTCTATCCCTATATATGTATATCTGTGCTTAAAGTGGAATTCTATTTTTGCTCCACGTTTGTGGGACTGTGTGTATAGAGACTGACGCCTTTGGAAGGCGGGGACACAGATGTTGATGGATGGTGCTGGACTGAACTTTAGGGGGCTCATTTAGTGACAGCCTATCTTGGTTTCAGTCTTATATTTGTGTATTCTCTCTTTTGCACTGTATATTGTACTTTATGAATGCTTTTCAATAGAGACATGCACTTTTTTAATACCCCCAGTATGTAGCTTTTTTATAGACCATTCGGTCCGCTACATTCAGGATTGTTTGTGTAAAATTACCTCTATGGAGTGCCTTGGGTTTTTACCCAAGTAAAGTCAGTTCTTTAGCTAGATACACTGTGTCTTTGACCCCATGTCTTATGTATATCCATGGCCTTGACCAATCAAGCACACTGTTCTAAATAAGTAAATAAATGAGATTTTAATTTTATCGGTTATGGGACTGAACCAACAGAAAGGGCCCCCCTGGTCTGTCACTGTGACATGTAGATCTCACCGAGTGTTATAATTACACACTGCACACCCATCTACAACCCCAAAATAGGAACTTAGCACACTGATGAATGCAATAGTTGTAGTCTCTTTATATGCTATGAAAATACAAGTATATGCATAATCAGGGAGATTTACTGAGACCCACGAGCTGGTTTGTGTTGATGTGTCTGGTTGATGGGGATTTAACACAAGATTTTACTGTGACAGTAACTGAATATCTACACTGCTAGTGATTGGCCAAACTATTGGGATATGATATAACTAGACCTTAAGCCCGTTACAATAACGGGTGCTAGAAGCCCAGAGTGCCCCCTTATGGTGGCCATAAATGCTTAGATCCTGGTCGTACGATGTCGGGATATCCCGATATCGTTCAACCACCGGATCTTGTATGGAAGATTGTTGAAAGATCTTTCAACGATCTTCCAATAATTTTCACATCGGACCAGTTGAAATTTTTTGGCCAACCAGCAATCCAATCGTATGACCTGCGTATTGTACAATCGGATTGTAGCGTCTATGGCCACCTTAAGTGTCTCATGGCCATAGCCCCCTCCTCCATGTCCCAAGGCCATAGCCCCCCTCCTCCATGTCCCAAGGCCATAGCCCCCTCTTAGTGTCCCAAATCTAGAGCCCCCCCTCTGTCCCAAATCCAGGGTCCCCCCTCTGTCCCAAATCCAGGGTCCCCCCTCTGTCCCAAAACCAGGGTCCCTCCTCTGTCTTAAAGCCAGGGTCACTCCCTCTGTCCCAAATCCAAGTTTCCCCCCCTCTGTCCCAAATCCAGGGTCACTCCCTGTTCCAAATCCAGAGTGCCCCCCTCTGTTCCAAAGCCAGGGTCCCCCCTCTGTCCTAAATACAGGGTCCCTCCCCTCTGTCCCAAATCCAGGGTCCCCCCTCTGTCCTAAATCCAGGGTCCCTCCCCTCTGTCCCAAAGCCAGGGTCCCCCCTTTGTCCTAAATCCAGGGTCCCTCCCCTCTGTCCCAAATCCAGGGTCACTCCCTCTGTCCCAAATCCAGGGTGCCCCCCTCTGTCTCAAATCCAGGGTCACTCCCTCTGTCCCAAATCCAGAGTGCCCCCCTCTGTCCCAAAGCCAGGGTCCCCCCTCTGTCCTAAATCCAGGGTCCACCCTCTGTCCCAAATCCAGGGTCCCTCCCCTCTGTCACAAATCCAGGGTCCCTCCCCTCTGTCCCAAATCCAGGGTGCCCCCCTCTGTCCCAAATCCAGGGTCACTCCCTCTGTCACAAAATCCAGGGTGCCCCCCTCTACAAATACACCCCCCATCCCCAAATCCAGGACCCCCCTGACCCAAATCCAGCCCCCCCTGACTAAAATCCCAGGTCCCCCCCTCTGTCCCAAATCCAGGGGTCCCCCCTCTGTCCCAAGCAACCTTACCAAACATGACATGGGATAAACATATAACAAGGAGTTAAATATCTACTTTTCCCTATAGAGTAATTGACATTCCATTTAACCTGCACCTCTGTTTCTCAGGTTCTGCTTGCAGAGGACCAGGTGACAAGAAGATTAGTAGCTGTGAAGACATTGGATAAGATAAATGTGATAAGAAACCCTCATTCAGTAATGGCTGAGAGGAACGTACTGGCAGCTGGAAAGGACTGTCCTTTCCTCGTTCATTCCTACGCCACATTCCAGACGGAGGTATAAACCTGACTTATCCAAGTTAGTGAGAACTAGAGATGTACTTTGGGTTCTAATAGAACCCAGTTTCGAATCGAATCCGGCGGTTTCGAAGTCCCGATGAAATTTTCGGAACGCCCGGATTTTTCAAAACTCGAATTTTCCGAGTTTTCGATTTTTTATCGCCGTTTTCGGTAACCCTCGAAAGTATGGATCGATTTCGGTAACCCTCGAAAACTTGTATCGTAGGTGGGGATCGATTTCGGTAACCCTCGATAATTGTACGAAACCTGGTAACCCTCGAAATCGTAAGTCCATCAACCCTCGAAAAGTAGCGATCATGAGGAAAGATAGATTTTAAATGAGTTTTACTTATATTTATTAGTTCCCCAGACCATTCCCCAGGTCCCTGTGTTATTTACAGTAACCTACTATTACTATTTCACCCTTCAAATTGATAGAAACTTTCAAAATTTTTTCTCCCATAGACTTCTATGGGTCCGTTTTCGGATTTTCGGATTTTCGAATTTTTTCGAAAATTTGAAAATCTGAAAACGGGACGAAACTCATCAGTTTCGAACATCTCTAGTGAGCACTGCACAGAATCTCTGTAATACATTGCAATGACTGGATTCAGTAACGTAACCTCTATTTTCTCTTACAGAACCGATTAAACTTCGTGATGGAATATTTACCTGGAGGAAGCTTATTGGATTGAATGCAAAAATATCCTAGGCTTAATTTCAACAGTGTCCGGTAGGTCCCAACTGGGATAAATGGGAAGAGCTGACACAATTTCCCTGATATGTTTGTCTAATTGTACCTGCTGTTTATCCAGGGTGAGGCCCAAAGGAAGCAGTTTGTCTGCCCCAACCTGGTGGCATTAAAATGTCAGGTCCCTTCCTTTTTCTGAGAAGCTGTGATAGAATTTTTTTTTCTTAAAGTACTTAATATGTTCAATATATCAGACAAATAATCTTTATTTCCTCATCCCCCTAGATTAATCGCTGCTGAGATGATATGTGGGCTGAGATTCCTTCATTCCCATGGAATTATCCATCGGTAAGTAACGTTTCCAGACTGTCCTTCTCAACACACATCCTGGCTTTACCCTTTACATTTTCTGTTTCTGTATCTAACATTCCAACCTTGATGGTTTGTTTTTACAGAGACATTAAATTAGGCAATACCTTAATAGACAGTGATGGACACATCAAAATAGCTGATTTTGGCCTAGACAGGGAGAATGTGCCTGAAGGTGGAAAGGTTCGAGGCAATTTAGGAACCCCTATGTACAAGGCCCCTGAGGTAAGGACACTATATTTTCTTTTTGTAATCTATCAGGGTCTACAGAAGTCATTGTCATTTTCCATCTAAGAGTTTAAAGGGACACTAAACTCCACATAATCCATAAATATAACTATTTGCCATTTGTTTCTATTATTCACAGGGAGGTGAGAACGCTTATTCTCACCTCCCTGTGAATAATAGGATGCCCGGGGGACCTGGAACTTACCTTACCGCCACTCCACTGCAAGCCGCTCCTTCACTGACAGCCACTCTGTCCCAACCAAGCGCCCTATCTTAGGCGCATGCGCGCCAATACAAAAGATAGGGCGCGCGATTGGGACAGAACAGCTGTTCTGTGCAGTAGCGGCTTGCGAGTGGAGCGTGGTAAGGTAAGTTCCAGGTCCCCCGAGCGTGAGAATAAGCATTCTCACCTCCCTGTGAATAATAGAAACGGATGGCAAATAGTAATATTTATGGATTTAGTGTTCTTTTAATAATGATTTTCTTGATTTGTCTACAGAATGATGAAGAGTATGATTTCACTGTGGATTGTAATGCTTTACCGCATACTCACTGGGAAACTACCATCGTTCCGAGGACAGCCCACAACATTAAAATGCCCAGACAACCTAAGCTGTGAAACAATAGACTTTCTAGAGAAGGTTGGTATTTGTAAGAATCAGTTATATGGTTTAATTCTAGAGCAGATAGACAGATGAATGTAAAATTACCTATATACTTATATATATTAGTGTCACTCCTCTTTGTATTTGTCTGTTACCCATCCAACTAGATTCTAAGATCTCTGGGGCAGGGACACGTTTTATGATTCTAGCAATGGTATATTAATATACACAGTCATTATATATATGTCTTATCTATTTTCCCATTATATGAAGTTTATATATTGTAATATTGCGTACTGTATTAACTGTCCTGTAAACTATGATAGCATGAACATTGTAGCCTAGGTGGATCAGTATCTGATCTGTACAGGGTCCCACACATACAAACACATTGATAGAAGAGGAAAGAAATGATCTGAATTCTATCATTACATTGTTTGTAGCTCCTGTGTGAAGATCCAGCTAAACGTCGGGAGTTTGTTCGTGGTATCAGAGACCATCCATTTTTTAAGCCTATTGACTGGAAAGCTCTAGAGGCTCGTGAAGTTGAGCCACCATTCAAACCAGTAAGTCATTGAAGTAACTATGTTGTAACTATATTATGGGATGTTTTAAACTTCTACTCTATCAACTGTATTAACTAATCTAAACTATTACTCTATAAGCAAAACGATAAAAGAATTTATCATTAAGGAAAATATTAATTTTAACTTCTCAGTCTATGTGATCTATTGTTTTGTGTTGTTTTAACCAAATTCTTATTTATTTAGACATTAAATGATGTCATATTGGAACCAGGAACATACAATGAAATGAAGTCAGGCTCAGCCATCTCTCCAGAAAACCAGGAAATCTTCAATGGCTTTTCTTACCTGTGTGAAGAGTGGGGAGGCCCAGGACACCATCATTAATCCTCCCTTACAAATATGGAGATCTTGATGCAGAGATGGAGAGCGGCTTTATTTTAACAAAGCTTAAGACATGAAGTATTGATATATAAAGTTGGAGTTGATCCAGGGATATTTCCGATTGCCACTTGGAGTCAAAAAGGAATTTTCCCCTTTCATTCTGGTTTTTTTTGCCTTCCTCTGGATCAACACAAAGGAAAAATATTAATAAATAGCAGGTAAGCCCCAGTTTATTATTTTAACCTCCATTCTATAACTTGCTTTTTTTTTACAGTATCATATCAACTGTGTAATGGAATATTTACCTGGCCGCGGGTAAAATGGGAAGAAGGAAAGAAAAGAACATCAGTACCACCAGTGATGGTGAGAACCAGGACAGGGGAAAGTACATGGTCATCCCATATGTATCTTGGGGTTCAGAGAAATTAAGAAGAGTTTTCAAGAATTTTCTGTATCCCTGTCTGCTTTAAATACAACAATTCACTGAGGGAGCAACTGATCCTCAAAAAATACCCAACGTAGAAACACAAGAACAACAAATGTGTATTAACTTTCCATAAAGAAATTTTCACTTTACCTTAAACAAGTCTCATGTCATTTAATGCATGGCTAATAACTGGGACAGGGTAAATAGACAGTATGGGTATTGTTTCAGGAATGTCTGGTGTGGTAAAGGGTGTCCAAGGGATCACACCAGCAGTTCGAAATTCTCCTAAATTTCAAAGGGCATTAATTAGTCCCATAGAGAATTAGAAAGGGTAGCACACTGTTCACCATAGTCTTTTTCCACGGTAGGACTTTATCAAACAGTGAGCATATCTTAATGAAGTATGGCTGTATATTTACCCAGATCTCTTCATTCTTCATCCCAAAGTACAAATTCCTAATATACAAATTGTTATACATTCAAGGGTTACCGAAATCAAAGGCTACATTCAAGGGTTACCGAAATCAAAGGCTACATTCAAGGGTTACCGAAATCAAAGGCTACATTCAAGGGTTACCGAAATCGAAGGCTACATTTGAGGGTTGTGAAAATCGAAGGCTACACTCAAGGGTTACCAAAATCGAAAGCTAAACTCAAGGGTAGCCCCTGACAAAGTTTTGTCCCTGTCACGAAACACATAGTGTTGAGCTGGACCTCCATGCGTGTTCCAAAGTTGCTTTTAAGAAATGCTCTAATAAAATGGAAACTTTTATCCACTTGCTGATGTTCGTGGGTGTCCTACCTGGATTATTTGTCTTTTGAATCATTGTTACTAAGCCAGAGAGGAGGCCGCCATACCGGGTGATTGACACCCACGACCTACAGGCACTACATATTTGTAAATACATTCGATTATCAAAAATAAATCTGTGAGTTTGAAAAACCCAATCTATTACGTAGTTCGGAAAGCTCTAGAGAGTTCAGGTCCATCCGAACTATTAAAGTTTGGGTCGAACTCGGGTTCGGGGTTCAGTTTCGATCCATTTCCAATTGCAACCATAGACCTTTTGAGATATGACCAAATATCCTGGACTAATTGATCCTTTATTGATCATAACTATTGAAAAATAATAATAATAATTGAGGAAAAATTTGTTAGATGTCTGTGTTCAGTCAGTGGAGTAACTACCGCCCCTGCCACCCTACGACTATGAGGAGGGCCCGCCACAACCTCCATGATCAGCTGTATAAAGGAAACATACATGCAGCTGTTTGAACTGGAAGTTCAGGTCCGGTCATTTTAGATTTTGCAGGCGATGCTATTCACATAGCAAGATACCTTTTGTTATAAGAAGGCTCTGATTCATTTATGCTCTGTGGAGGGCTTGGTGCTCCTTTTGGCCCACTTCACATTAAGCTGCCTGGTATAAAAGATGTTCCCTTATAAAGAGTTCTGGTTTTGAAATTGTGCGGATCTGGCAGAACTTCCAGAATTTCCTCAAGATTCGGTGACAAAAAGTTAATTTTGAAAAGACAAAAATCAGTGTTGGATTTCAACGTTGAAGGTTCATGCTACCCGATGTAATATCAAGTTAGCATGGGTTTTAAACCACTTTTGCACTGGCAGTGCCATTTTTGTGCACAACAATTTTGTGCTGATATCAACACCATTACCACTGTAGCATATGAAACCAATGATGTATAAAAGAAAAAGTCGCGTTTTACCTGACTGGGATCCTGTGATAGGTTAAAAAAGGGAGGGGGGATACTAAGCCTATGCAAAAGGAAAGCTGTATTGACAGACATGCAGCATAACACACCTTAAAGTAAATGCTACTTACATGTAATTAATTAAAGATCAATATGAGGCAAAGTCATTTTTCAGTATACATGCCATTTAATTTGGAAACATGCGAATGTTAGCAGTAAAAGGGTATGTCAACAAAAAAGCTAGCGATTTGTCAGTTTTCTACTTGCAACAACAACTATTTTTGCCAATTTATTATATGCATTTGTAATGAGCTTTTTATAAGCTCGAGCATGTGCAATGGAGGCAGCAGAGGAAACAGTAGTCAATCATTGGTTGTGATGTGGTTAGTCACAGCCTTGATTGACTCCCAGAATGGGGACAGTAATTATCCTTAAATATCTGCAAAATATATCAGTTGGGGTTGGGGCAGGTAACTGACAATAGACTAGTTTTTTCGTTTTAAGGGTGGACATGCCATAATAAATATTTGTCTATACTATGCTCCTATATGCACCTGTCAGTTAACCCTTGTCTCAGCTTTTTTACTGAGTAGATTGGTTTTTGTTCTTAGTTTTGCTGTGCAATGATGTTTGATGAGTTTGGATCCCTTTGCAGAATTAAGGTAACATGGAGTTAATATTATTACTGTATGCCCTTGGAATGTCTTACATAAAAAAGGTCTATAGAGGGAGGTAACATTTTTATTTACAGGGATTAATCTTAACTGAGGGTGGGGAATCATAGGACAATAAATTGAATTTTCACTTTCATTCTCCTTTAAAGGAATAGTTCACTACCAAAGTGAACCATTCCTTTAAAGTTTAATGCATTGATTGAAGACCGGGAGGATAAGGAGCTATGTCGTACCTTCCGTTCTTCAATCAATGCAAGTGGAGCCAGGAACAAACTTAGAGCAAACTTACTGGGTTCTGTTTAACTATAGTGCGAATTATCGTGCATGCGCGCTATAGCTGTACAGAACCCAGAAGCGGCCGGGACCTGTCAGTGCTGCTGCTGCTGCGGATCACGTAACTGGTAAGTCCTGGCTTCATTTACATTGAAGTGATGGGAGGTAAGACATAGCTCCTTATCCTACTGGTCTTCAATAAATACATTAAAGGAATAGTTCACTTTGGTAGTCAACTATTCCTTTAAAGGGTATGTACACTGTAAATACAACTTAGTATTACTAGATAGCTAAGGCTTTAAATGTAAAGTGTATTTTTATTTTTGTTCTAGGAACCTCCTATAACCTAGAACAAACAAGAAAAGAGATGATCAAAGCACATTCCTGGGCCCCATATATCATAATATCTGTGCTAGTGCAAACAGTAAAAACATGGGGGGTTTTAGTTACAATTTTATGCATAAAAGTGAAAAGCCTTCCAACCACGTCAAGGTAACCCCAGTATGGAAGGTCCTAACAATTTACCTTGGGTCATTTATCTGGGCTGACACTCCCTGCTTGGTTGCATTTTCTTGGGAAGGTTGTCTCCCTGACCTTGCATTGGATTAGAATTACAGGCTATCACTTCCCCCCGCCTCTCATCCAATGCTTAGTATTCAAGGCATAAGACCTCCAATTAAAGGGATGTGTTGGGGTTTTTTACTGTTTGCACAAGCATAGATATTATGATATATGGGGCCCAGGAATGTGCATTGATCATCTCTTTTCTTGTTTGTTCTAATGTTTTGGTCAGATCAGTAGCAATTACACTATTTGTTATAAAGTAATTTTGCCACAAGAGTGCTCCCACAGCCCCCCTTTTGTGCCTCCTATAACCTACCTACACGAGATTGGAGCCCAGTGGCAGGGACGTTCACTCTGCCACTGGGCAACACTCTTTCTTTGGCAAATGAAAGAAAAAAACAGGAAATGACAGAAGGAGAACAGAAATTTCAAGGACTAAAGGTAGGGTATAGAAGGGTCCTAGAACAGTGATGGCGAACCTTTTAGAGGCAAACAGGGTTATCCAATAAAAGTTCTTATCGTTTAAAATGGTGCTAATTTTGCCCCAACCAATCATGTAAGCTTTCAAATGTAACTAGATCTGATTGGTTGGGCAAAATTAGCACCATTTTAAACGATAAGAACTTTTATTGAATCTTCCTGCAAGTGTCTAAACGCAACCCAAAATACCACTTTTTATTGCATATTCAACCTGAATTTTGCCACAAGATGCTCCCACAGCCCCCCTTTTGTGCCTCCTATAACCTACCTACACGAGATTGGAGCCCATGGCAGGGACGTTCACTCTGCCACTGGGCAACACTCTTTCTTTTGGCAAATGAAAAGAAAAAAACGGAAATGACAGAAGAGGAAGACAGAAATTTTCAAGGACTAAAGGTAGGGTATAGAAGGTCCTAGAACAGTGATGGCGAACCTTTTAGAGCAAACAGGGTTATTCAATAAAAGTTCTTATCTTTTTAAAATGGTGCTAATTTTGCCCCAACCTCAATGTAGCTTTCAAATGTAAACTAAGATCTGATTGGTTGGGGCAAAATTAGCACCATTTTAAACGATAAGAACTTTTATTGAATCTTCCTGCAAGTGTCTAAACTGCAACCCAAAATACCACTTTTTATTGCATATTCAACCTGAATACAGAGTTTGACTTTAGAAAAACAAGTCAAATAGACACAGACCAATACAGTAGATAGAATTGATTATACATTACCTATTGGCCTCCACATTACAACACAGGAGTTTGAGATCTAGAACAGTGATCATTAACCCTACATTATTAGACAGGAGTTTGAGATCTATAACAGTGACCATTAACCCTACATTATTAGACAGGAGTTTGAGAACTAGAACAGTGACCATTAACCCCTACATTATTAGACAGGAGTTTGAGAACTAGAACAGTGATCATTAACCCTACATTATTAGACAGGAGTTTGAGATCTAGAACAGTGACCATTAACCCTACATTATTAGACAGGAGTTTGAGATCTAAAACTGTGACCATTAACCCTACATTATTAGACAGGAGTTTGAGATCTAGAACAGTGGCCATTAACCCTACATTATTAGACAGGAGTTTGAGATCTAGAACAGTGACCATTAACCCCTACATTATTAGACAGGAGTTTGAGATCTAGAACAGTGATCATTAACCCTACATTATTAGACAGGAGTTTGAGATCTAGAACAGTGGCCATTAACCCTACATTATTAGACAGGAGTTTGAGATCTAGAACAAGTACTATTAACCCTACATTTTAGACAGGAGTTTGAGATCTAGAACAGTGACCATTAACCCTACATTTAACAGGAGTTTGAGATCTAGAACAGTGGCCATTAACCCTACATTATTGACAGGTTTGAGATCTAGAACAGTGACTATTAACCCTACATTATTAGACAGGAGTTTTGAGATCTAGAACAGTACCATTAACCCTACATTATTAGACAGGAGTTTGAGATATAAAACAGTGACATTAACCCTACATTATTAGACAGGTGTTTAGATCTAGAACAGTGACCATTAACCCTACATTATTATACGGAGTTTGAGATCTAACAGTGACCATTAACCCTACATTATTAGACAGGAGTTTGAGATATAAAACTGACATTAACCCTACATTTATACAGGAGTTTGAGATCGAAACAGTGACCATTAACCCTACATTATTAGACAGGAGTTTGATTTCTAGAACATGACCATTACCCTACATTATTAGACAGTGTTTGAGATCTACTGTGACATTAACCCTACATTATTAGACAGGAGTTTGAGATCTAAACTGTGTGACCATTATCCCTACATATAGACAGGAGTTTGAGAATAAAAAGGACATTAACCCTAAATTATTAGACAGGAGTTTAAGATCTAGAACAGTGACCATTACCCTACTTATTAGACAGGAGTTTGAGATATAATACAGTGACATTAACCTACATTACCACACAGGAGTTTGAGATCTAGAACAGTGACCATTAACCCTACAGTATTAGACAGGAGTTTGAGATATAAAACAGTGAACATTAACCCTACATTACCACACATGAGTTGGAGTCTAGAACAGTGACCATTAACCCTACATTACCACACAGGAGTTTGAGATCTAGAAACGTGACAATTAATCCTACATTATTAGACAGGAGTTTTGAGATATAAAACAGTGACATTAACCCTACATTATTGACAGGTGTTTGAGATCTAGAACAGTGACCATTAACCCTACATTATTAGACAGGAGTTTGAGATCTAGAACAGTGACCATTAACCCTACATTATTAGACAAGAGTTGAGATCTAGAACAGTGACTATTAACCCTACATTATTAGACAGGAGTTTGAGATCTAGAACATTGACCATTAACCCTACATTATTAGACAGGAGTTTTGAGATCTAGAACTGTGACCATTAACCCTACATTTTAGACAGGAGTTTGAGATCCAGAACAGTACCATTAACCCTACATTATTAGACAGGAGTTTGAGATCTAGAACAGTGACCATTAACCCTACATTATTAGACAGGAGTTTGAGATCTGAACAGTGACCATTAACCCTCATTATTAGAAAGGAGTTTGAGATCCGAACAGTGACCATTAACCCTACATTATTAGACAGGAGTTTGAGATCTAGAACAGTGACCATTAACCCTACATTTTAGACAGAAGTTTTGAGATCCAGAACAGTGACCATTAACCCTACATTATTAGACGGAGTTTGAATCTAGAACAGTGACCATTAACCCTACATTATTAGACAGGAGTTTTGAGATCTAGAACAGTGACCATTAACCCTACATTTTTAGACAGGAGTTTGAGATCTAGAACAGTGCCATTAACCTACTATTACCCAAGGAGTTTGAGATCTAGAACAGTGACTATTAACCCTACATTATTAGACAGGAGTTTGAGATCTAGAATAGTGACCATTAACCTACATTATTAGACAGGAGTTGAGATATAAAACAGTGACATTAACCCTACATTATTAGACAGGAGTTTGAGATCTAGAACAGTGACCATTAACCCTACATTATTAGACAGGAGTTTGAGATATAAAACAGTGACCATTAACCCTACATTATTAGACAGGAGTTTGAGATCTAGAACAGTGACCATTAACCCTAAATTATTAGACAGGAGTTTGAGATCTAGAACAGTGACTATTAACCCTACATTATTAGACAGGAGTTTGAGATCTAGAACAGTGACCATTAACCCTACATTATTAGACAGAGTTTGAGATCTAGAACGTGACCATTAACCCTACATTTTTAGACAGAGTTTTGAGATCCAGAACAGTGACCATTAACCCACTTATTAGACAGGAGTTGAATCTAGAACAGTGACCATTCACCTACACATTAGACAGGGGGTTTGAGATCTAGAACATGTGACCATTAACCTACATTATAGACAGGAGTTTTGAGATCCAGAACAGTGACCATTAACCCTACATTATTAGACAGAGTTTGAGATCTAGAACAGTGACCATTAACCCTACATTTTTAGACAGGAGTTTTGAGATCCAGAACAGTGACCATTAACCCTACATTATTAGACAGGAGTTTGAGATCTAGAACAGTGACCATTAACCCTACATTTTTAGACAGGAGTTTGAGATCTAGAACAGTGACCATTAACCCTACATTTTTAGACAGGAGTTTTGAGATTAGAACAGTGACCATTAACCCTACATTACCATACAGGAGTTTGAGATCTAGAACAGTGACTATTAACCCTACATTATTAGACAGGAGTTTGAGATATAAAACAGTGACAATTAACCCTACATTATTAGACAGGAGTTTGAGATCTAGAACAGTGACTATTAACCCTACATTATTAGACAGGAGTTTGAGATCTAGAACAGTGACCATTAACCCTACATTATTAGACAGGAGTTTGAGATCTAGAACAGTGACCATTAACCCTACATTATTAGACAGGAGTTTGAGATCTAGAACAGTGACTATTAACCCTATTTATTAGACAGTGTTTGAGATCTAGAACAGTGACCATTACCCTACATTAACAGAGTTTGAGACTAGATGTACCATTACCTTACCACACAGGAGTTTGAGATCTAGAACAGTGACTATTAACCCTACATTATTAGACAGGAGTTTGAGATCTAGAACAGTGACATTAACCCTACATTATTAGACAGGAGTTTGAGATCAGAACATTTCGAACTTCTAAAAGTTTGAAAGTTCAAAAGTTCGGATTAACTTTATGAAATATACAAAGTAAAACACTCCTAACAACCTCTGGGACCTGGGAGGTGGTCTGGGGAACATATCCGTCATGGGAAACGCACAAATACGGACGTAGAGCACATGCGTGCTACTTCTGTTTCCACAACAGGATTTGTGAACGTTCGTAAAACTCGAACGGCGATTCTGAAATCGGGGGGTCCCACAGCTGGAACTTGGACCCCCTCCTGGGTCCTTACAGACCATTGTGGCCCGAAAGGACCCTTTGCTGATAACAGGGTCCCCCCCAACAAGGCACTTGTCAGTGCCACAAGATTTTATTATTATGTTTATTATATCTTCTAGTCAGTTCGCAAACTTTGCAGAGTCAATGGTAAACACACTTGTGGCTGCTGAGGGACTGACTGTCAGCCTTGCAGTGACGGCAACAGGCTGACTGGTGATTTGTCTGGGAAAGGACCCAACGACGTCTACTGATGGACATTTGGTAATTTTGCCTTTTCTTTTACTTACCCCATGGCACCAACAACAAGAGGTCCATCCCTACCCTGTACACTATAACGCCTTTGTTTATTTAAGTCCAAATGACCAGAAGGCTCCACCTACTAATGTGCCTCCTAAATGCCCAGATTACTGCAGGCCTACCCACGACCTTCTTTTGTCTATATTTCCTTTAGACAGAAGCGTAAAGTAATCCTAAACCAAAAAAAAAAAAAAAACATGAATGATGGTTAGTAGCACATTACCTTGTGCATGATTTGGTTCTAATGGGTCCTGACTGAGATTTCTTATAACGTTTGTTACACTTTAGGGTTTGTACACTTTAGGGTTCTTTCTTCTTCTACTGCAAAACTGCTAGCTAGGAGAAAAAAAACAAATCCATACTTTGATACAGACAGCAATGTATTGCTTGGCTAATTTGCTCCTTGGGATACATTATTTTTTTTCTGCTGTACACAGTAAGCCGCCGACTTGCTTAATAAAAAAACAAACACAAAAATGTTCGTACATCCAGAGCCTTTTCCCGAATGCGTTCATTTTTCCGCGGTCCGCGTTTAGCCTAAAACAAAAGAAATACTGCACTAAACTCAATGATTGAACTCTTGTTTTGGCTGTTGCATTAATAAACATTTCAGGCAAACATAAGTCTGTTGTATTTGAGAAATGCCAGACCAGTCAATGAAATAGGAAAATGCTTTTCATCCGTGGAACCGTCCATTGCCAGTCTAGTTCCTGCATAAAGCAAAAGTGTTGGATAAAGGGAAACGACAGGTCATATAGGGAAAAAATCTGTTGAATTTGGGATCTGTTGAAGCTTGGTATTCTAATGCAGATATGTGGTTCTTGTAAGAAGCAAATGCAAAAAAGTTGGAGGAGCACCTACTTTGTTTTCAGTGTTATTTCCAGCAAAAAGACATACAATGTTTCGGGGGATACAAATTCCCTTCCTCAGATCAGGGCCGCTCGCTAATGATGTCAGGGTGCAGCACACTGCAGAGCGCACCCTGTAGGGAAGCGGCCTGCGGTCAGTGGGAAAGGAGTTTTTTTTTTTTTTTTACTAGAGGCCGTCGGTTTGCCCACCCCTACTAATCTGTTAGGGGGTGGGGGTGGGCTACAACATGGATGGAAGGAATACTGTAGTCTGTAATCTGTGAGACTCTGCCTGTTACATTTACTGCACCGGCGTCTCGCGTCTGCACCAGCAAGCACTGCTGTCCGTGATGCCTGTGTCCAATCATGAATGATTTGTCCTCGGCTCCACCCCGTACAGAAAGTCGTTGCGTGCGTGCGCTGCCGCTCGACTAGTGACGTGGCGTCCGCGCTGAAAGAGCACAAGTTCGGCCCGTCAGACCGACAGGCTGCTACATAAGGCTAGAGCTGCGCTCTCGGATTTCGGATTTTGGTCGTGGTGGTCGGAAATCTAATTGGCATGCCACATTGACATCACATCAATTGTGCTATAAGGCAAGGCAAACACACCTTTTATATTAGGGATAGGGATGGGTAATGACTGGCCTGGGTTCATTCTGTCTGTCTACCCCTACCACCCCCAAGGAGCTGACTATCTATGACTAGCTGAGTAGTAGTATGTACCTACTACCAATTTAATTTTCCTGACTGGCGCCTGGCCGTCTGGGGCTGGCCTGGGCTTGTAGGGCCCTCCTTCCAAGTTCTGTGATAGTGGCAGCATGGGGTTGGTGGATACCATGGATTATTTATTATTTATATATTAAATAAAATATTAATATAATAATGTGCAGGTGTAGCATGTTCCCCCTGTGTCTTGGCACTTGCATGCCCTGTCGCCCGTGCCCAGGCAGGCCCAGTCCAACAGATTATAATATTATAATGTCCCAGGCAGTCGGCCATTAACCCACATTTAGCAAGGAGTTTTGAGATCTAAGAACAGTGACTATTAACCCTACATTATTAGACAGGAGTTTGAGATCTATAACAGTGACCATTAACCCTACATTATTAGACAGAGTTTTGAGATCTAAACAGTGACATTAACCCTACATTATTAGACAGGTGTTTGGATCTAGAACAGTGACATTAACCCTACATTATTACAGAGTTTGAGATCTAGAACGTGACCATTACCCTACATTATTAGACAGGAGTTTGAGATATAAACAGTGACATTAACCCTACTTATTACGGATTTTGAGATCTAGAACAGTGACCATTAACCCTACATTATTAGACAGAGTTTGATTCTAGAACAGTGACCATTAACCCTACATTTTATTAGACAGGTGTTTGAGATCTAGAACGTGACATTAACCCTACATTATTAGACAGGAGTTTGAGATCTAGAACTGGACATTATCCCTACATTATTAGACAGGAGTTTGAGATATAAAACAGTGCCATTAACCCTAAATTATTAGACAGGAGTTTAAGATCTAGAACAGTGACCATTACCCTACATTATTAGACAGATTTTGAGATATACTACAGTGACATTAACCCTACATTATACCACCAGGATTTGAGATCTAGAACAGTGACCATTAACCCTACAGTATTAGACAGGAGTTTGAGATATAAACAGTGCATTACCCTACATTACCCACACTGAGTTTGAGATCTAGAACAGTGACCATTAACCCTACAACCACACAGGAGTTTGAGATCTAGAACATGACATTAATCCTACATTATTAGACAGAGTTTGAGATTAAAACAGTGACATTACCCACATTATAGACAGGTTTTATAGATCAGAACAGTGACCCTTAACCCTACTATAGACAGGAGTTTTGAGATCTAGAACAGTGACATTACCCTACATTATTAGACAGAGTTTTAGATCTAGAAACAGTGACTATTAACCCTACATTATTAGACATAGTTTGAGATCTAGAACAGTGACCATTAACCCTACATATTAGACAGGTTTGAGATCTAGAACTGTGACCATTACCCTACATTTTAGACAGGAGTTTGAGATCCAAACAGTGACCATTAACCCTACATTATTAGACAGGAGTTTGGAATCTAGAACAGTGACCATTAACCCTACATTATTAGACAGGAGTTTTTGAGATCAGAACAGTGACCATTAACCCTACATTATTAGAAGGAGTTTGAGATCTAACAGTGACCATTAACCCTACATTATTAGACAGGAGTTTGAGATCCAGAACAGTGGACCATTAACCCTACATTTTTAGACAGAGAGTTTTGAGATCCAGAACAGTGACCATTAACCTACATTATTAGACAGAGTTTGAGATCTAGAACAGTGACCATTAACCACATTATAGAACGGAGTTTGAGATCTAAACTTACCATTACCCTACATTTTAGACAGGAGTTTGAGATCTAGAACAGGTGACCATTAACCCTACATTACACACAGAGTTTGAATCTAGAACAGTGACTATTAACCCTACATTATTTAGACAGGAGTTTGAGATCTAGAAATAGTGACCATTAACCCTACATTATTAGACAGGAGTTTGGAGATTAGAAACAGTGACATTAATAACCCTACATTATTAGACAGGTGTTTGAGATCTAGAACAGTGACCATTAACCCTACATTATTAGACAGGAGTTTGAGATTAAAACAGTGACCATTAACCCTACATTATTAACAGGAGTTTGAGATCTAGACGTGACCATTAACCCTAAATTATTAGACAGGATTTGAGATCTAGAACAGTGACTATTAACCCTACATTATTAGACAGGAGTTTGAGATCTAGAACAGTGACCATTAACCCTACATTATTAGACAGGAGTTTGAGATCTAGAACTGTGACCATTAACCCTACATTTTAGACAGGAGTTTGAGATCGAACAGTTGACCATTAACCCTACATTATTAGACAGGATTTGAGATCTAGAACAGTGACCATTAACCCTACACAATTTGACAGGGGTTTGATGATCTAGAACAGGACCATTAACCCTACATTATTAGACAGGAGTTTTGAGATCCAGAACAGTGACCATTCCCCTACATTATTAGACAGGAGTTTGAGATCTAGAACAGTGACCATTAACCCTACATTTTTTAGACAGGAGTTTTGAGATCCAGACAGTGACCATTAACCCTACTTATTAGACAGAGTTTGGTCTAGACAGTACCATTACCCTACATTATAGACAGGATTTGAGATCTAGAACAGTGACCATTAACCCTACTTTTAGACAGGATTTTGAGATCTAGAACAGTGACCATTAACCCTACATCCATACAGGATTTTGAGATCTAGAACATGACTATTAACCCTACTATTAGACAGGAGTTTGAGATATAAAACAGTGGACAATTAACCCTACATTATTAGACAGGAGTTTGAGATCTAGAACAGTGACTATTAACCCTACATTATTAGACAGGAGTTTGAGATCTAGAACAGTGATTCATTAACCCTACATATTAGACAGGAGTTTGAGATCTAGAACAGTGACCATTAACCCTACATTATTAGACAGGAGTTTTGAGATCTAGAACTAGTGCTATTAATCCTATAAACTGCAACCCAAAATACCACTTTTTATTGCATATTCAACCTGAATACAGAGTTTGACTTTAGAAAAACAAGTCAAATAGACACAGACCAATACAGTAGATAGAATTGATTATACATTACCTATTGGCCTCCACATTACAACACAGGAGTTTGAGATCTAGAACAGTGATCATTAACCCTACATTATTAGACAGGAGTTTTGGATCCAGAAACATTGACCATTAACCCTACATTATTAGACAGGAGTTTGAGATCTAGAACATGTACCATTAACCCTACATTTTTAGACGGAGAGTTTTGGATCCAGAACATTGACCATTAACCCACATTTTAGACGAGTTTGAGATCTAGAACAGTGACCATTAACCCTACATTATTAGACGGAGGATTTGTTGAATCTAGAACATGGACCATTAACCCTACATTTTTAGACGGAGTTTTGAGACTAGAACAGTGGACCATTAACCCTACATTACCATACAGGAGTTTGAGATCTAGAACAGTGACTATTAACCCTACATTATTAGACAGGAGTTTGAGATATAAAACAGTGACAATTAACCCTACATTATTAGACAGGAGTTTGAGATCTAGAACAGTGACTATTAACCCTACATTATTAGACAGGAGTTTGAGATCTAGAACAGTGACCATTAACCCTACATTATTAGACAGGAGTTTGAGATCTAGAACAGTTTTCGAACTTCTAAAAAGTTTGAAAGTTCAAAAAGTTCGGATTAACTTTATGAAATATAACAAAGTAAAACTTACCTAACAGACCTCTGGGACCTGGGAGGTGGTCTGGGGAACATATCCGTCATGGGCAACAGCACAAATACGGACGTAGAGCACATGCGTGCTACTTCTGTTTCCACAAGGATTTGTGAACGTTCGGTAAAACTCGAACGGCGATTCTGAAAATCGGGGGTCCCACAGCTGGAAACTTGGACCCCCTCCTGGGTCCTTACAAGGACCATTGTGGCCCTGAGAAGGACCCTTTGCTGATAATCAGGGGTCCCCCCACAAAGGCACTTGTCAGTGCCACAAGGATTTATTATTATGTTTAATTATATCTTCTAGTCAGTTCGCAAACTTTGCAGAGTCAATGGTAAACACACTTGTGGCTGGCTGAGGGACTGACTGTCAGCCTTGCAGTGACGGCAACAGGCTGACTGGTGATTTGTCTGGGAAAGGACCCAACGACGTCTACTGAATGGACATTTGGTAATTTTGCCTTTTCTTTTACTTACCCCATGGCACCAACAACACAGAGGTCCATCCCTACCCTGTACACTATAACGCCTTTGTTTATTTAAGTCCAGAATAGACCAGAAGGCTCCACCTACTAAATGTGCCTCCTAAATGCCCAGATTACTGCAGGCCTACCCACGACCTTCTTTTGTCTATATTTCCTTTAGACAGAAGCGTAAAGTATCCTAAACCAAAAAAAAAAAAAAAAACATGAATGAATGGTTAGTAGCACATTACCTGTGCATGAATTTGGTTCTAATGGGTCCTGACTGAGATTTCTTATAACGTTTGTTACACTTTAGGGTTTGTTACACTTTAGGGTTCTTTCTTCTACTGCAAAACTGCTAGCTAGGAGAAAAAAAACAAATCCAATACTTTGATACAGACAGCAATGTATTGCTTGGCTAATTTGCTCCTTGGGGATACATTATTTTTTTCTGCTGTACACAGTAAAGGCGCCGACTTGCTTAATAAAAAAACAACAACAAAAAATGTTCGTACATCCAGAGCCTTTTCCCGAATGCGTTCATTTTTCCGCGGTCCGCCGTTTAGCCTAAAACAAAAAGAAATACTGCAGCTAAACATCAATGATTGAACTCTTTGTTTGGCTGTTGCAAGTAATGAAACATTTCAGGCAAACATAAGTCTGTTGTATTTGAGAAATGCCAGACCAGTCAATGAAATAGGAAAATGCTTTCATCCGTGGAAACGTCCATATGCCAGTCTAGTTCCTGCATAAAGCAGAAAGTGTTGGGATAAAGGGAAACGACAGGTCATATAGGGAAAAAATCTGTGAATTTGGGAATCTGTTGAAGCTTGGTATTCTAATGCAGATATGTGGTTCTTGTAAGAAGCAAATGCAAAAAAGTTGGAGGAGCACACTACTTTGTTTTCAGTGTTTATTTCAGCAAAAAGACATACAATGTTTCGGGGGATACAAATTCCCCTTCCTCAGATCAGGGCCGCCTCGCTAATGATGCAGGGTGCAGCACACTGCAGAGCGGCACCCTGTAGGGAAGCGGCACTGCGGTCAGTGGGAAAGGCAGTTTTTTTTTTTTTTTTACTAGAGGCCGTCGGTTGCCCAACTCCCTACTAATCTGTTAGGGGGTGGGGGGGTGGGCTACAACATGGATGGAAGGAATACTGTAGTCTGTAATCTGTGAGACTCTGCCTGTTACATTTACTGCACCGGCGTCTCGCGTCTGCACCAGCAAGCACTGCTGTCCGTGATGTCTGTGTCCAATCATGAATGATTTGTCCTCCAGGCTCCACCCCGTACCAGAAAGTCGTTGCGTGCGTGCGCTGCCGCTGCGACGTAGTGACGTGGCGTCCGCGCTGAAAGAGCACAAGTTCGGCCCGTGCAGACCAGGACAGGCTGCTAGCATAGAGGCTAGAGCTGCGCTCTCGGATTTCGGATTTTGGTCGTGGTGGTCGGAAATCTAATTGGCATTGCCACATTGACATCACATCAATTGTGCTATAAGGCAAGGCAAACACAACTTTTATATTAGGGATAGGGATGGGTAATGACTGGCCTGGGTTCATTCTGTTCTGTCTACCCCCCCACCCCAAGGAGCTGACTATCTATGACTAGCTGAGTAGTAGTATGTACCTACTACCCAATTTAATTTTCCTGACTGGGCCTGGCCGTCTGGGGCTGGCCTGGGCTTGTAGGGCCCTCCTTCCAAGTTCTGTGATAGTGCAGCATGGGGTTGGTGGATACCATGGATTATTTATTATTTATATATTAAATAAAATAATTAATATAATAATGTGCAGGTGTAGCATGTGCCCACTGTGTCAGTGGCACTTGCATGCCCTGTCTGCCCAGTGCCCAGGCAGGCCCAGTCCAACAGATATAATATTATAATGTGCCCAGGCAGTCATAATTAAAATAAAGTGCCCAGGGCAGGGCCTAGTGCCTTGCAGAGTTGCAGGTAGCAACCATAAATAATATAATGTGCCGCTGTGCCCAGGCCTAGCATAAATAGACAAATAAATAGCCAGATGATGATAGATAGATAGATAGATAGATAGATAGATAGATAGATAGACAGACAGATGAGAGATAGATAGACAGACAGAAAGATAGACCAATAGCTAGATAGACAGATGAGAGATAGATAGATAGACAGATAGCTAGATATAGATAGATAGACAGATGAGAGAGAGAGAGATAGATAGATATAGATAGATAGATAGATGAGAATTAGAGAGTAGATAGATGATAGAAGTAGATAGATAGATAGATAGATAGATAGTAGAAGATAGATAGATAGATAGAAGATAGACAGATGAGAGAATAGTAGATAGATAGACAGATAGATGATAGCAAGCTAGATAGATATAAGTAGATCGATAGAAGATTATCAGATAGATAGATAGACAGAGATGCTATATATAGATAGAGATAGCTAGATAGATAGACAGATGAGAAATAGACAGATAGATTGAAAGAGATAGATAGATAGATAGATAGATAGATAGATAGATAGATAGATAGATAGAGAGACAGATAATAGATACGGATAGACAGATAGATAGATAGATAGATAGACATATGATAGATATATAGATAGATAGTTGAGATAGATAGATAGTATATGATAGATAGATAGATAGATAGATAGATAGATAGATAGATAGATAGATGGATGGATGGATGGATGGATGGATGGATGGATAGATAGATATAGATAGATAGATAGACAGATGAGAGATAGATATAGATAGATAGATAGACAGATGAGAGATAGATAGATAGATAGTTACATTATTAGACAGGCGTTTGAGATTCTAGAAACAGGGACCATTAACCCTACATTTTTAGACAGGGTTTTGGATCTAGAACAGTGACCATTAAACCCTACATTACATTAACAGGGTTTGAGATCTAGAACCGTGACTCCATTAACCCTACATTCATTGAACAGGAGTTTGAGATACTAAAGAACAGTTGACCATTACACCCTACATTTTATATAAGCAGGAGTTTTGAGATCTAGAACAGTGAGCCATTAACCCTACTTTAGCATACAGGAGTTTGAGTCTAGAAACAGTGACCTTAGACCCTACATTGATGTAGACAGCGTTGAGATCTAGACCACATGACCATGAACCCTCACTTCATAGACGGTTGGATCTAGACGACTAAACCGCAATTTTGACAGAGATCTACATTACCTTACCTCTACTTTTAGACAGGAGATGATTATGAGTCTAGCACCCAGTGACCATAACCTACATTATTCAAGGACCGGTAGTTTAGAGATCTAACAGTGACTAGACCCAATGCAGGTTTGGTTAGACAGTCCCTTAACCCCCATTAACCGAGTGGATAGCGGAAATTAACCTTCCACAGGTTTGCAGCTCTAAGCCAGGGACCTCACTGGATAAGATCCCTACAGGTTATAGGAAACGACGGCGTGTTATGCAGATTCTGGAGAACGTGACCAAGGACCGCGTACTGTATCAGACAGAGCTGAGATCAGAATTAGTTTTCGACCTAAGTTTGAAAGTTGCAAAAGTCTGATCCTTCTCTGAGGAATGATGCCCCAACGTCACAACTATTACCTAACAGACCTCTGGGCCTGGGTGGTGGTCTGGGGGGAACCATATCCGTCCCTGGGCCCGCACACATATACGAAGGCCATCCGAGCTAACCTCTGTTTCACCAGTGACTTTGCTGACTTTCATGAACTTACGCGTTCTGTCGGTCCCCAGCCTGAACTTCGTGCCCCTCATGGGTCTTGTATCATTAGAACCAGTGGCCTGACGAAGACCTTTGATAATCAGGTCCTCTCAAATGGCAACTTGCTTCGTGCCCCAAGGTTATTATGTTATTTAGCAGATTCGAAACTGGTAAACACACTTGTGGCTGGCTGAGGGACTGACTGTCAGCCTTGCAGTGACGGCAACAGGCTGATGGTGATTTGTCTGGGAAAGGACCCAACGACGTCTACTGAATGGACATTTGGTAATTTTGCCTTTTCTTTTATTACCCCATGGCACCAACAACACAGAGGTCCATCCCTACCTGTACACTATAACGCCTTTGTTTATTTAGTCCAGAATAGACCAGAAGGCTCCACCACTAAATGTGCCTCCTAAATGCCCAGATTACTGCAGGCCTACCCACGACCTTCTTTGTCATCTCATTTTAGACAGAAGCGTAAAGTATCCTAAACCAAAAAAAAAAAAAAAAACATGAATGAATGGTTAGTAGACATTACCGTGCATGAATTTGGTTCTAATGGTCCTGACTGAGATTTCTTATAACGTTTGTTACACTTTAGGGTTTGTTACACTTTAGGGTTCTTTCTTCTACTGCAAAACTGCTAGCTAGGAGAAAAAAAACAAACCAATACTTTGATACAGACAGCAATGTATTGCTTGGCTAATTTGCTCCTTGGGGATACATTATTTTTTTCTGCTGTACACAGTAAAGGCGCCGACTTGCTTAATAAAAAAAAACACAACAAAAATGTTCGTACATCCAGAGCCTTTTCCCGAATGCGTTCATTTTTCCGCGGTCCGCCGTTTAGCCTAAAACAAAAGAAATACTGCAGCTAAAAATCAATGATTGAACTCTTTGTTTGGCTGTTGCAAGTAATGAAACATTTCAGGCAAACATAAGTCTGTTGTATTTGAGAAATGCCAGACCAGTCAATGAAATAGGAAAATGCTTTCATCCGTGGAAACGTCCATATGCCGTCTAGTTCCTGCATAAAGCAGAAAGTGTTGGGATAAAGGGAAACGACAGGTCATATAGGGAAAAAATCTGTGAATTTGGGAATGTTGAAGCTTGGTATTCTAATGCAGATATGTGGTTCTTGTAAGAAGCAAATGAAAAAAGTGGAGGAGACACTACTTTGTTTTCAGTGTTTATTTCAGCAAAAAAGACATACAATGTTTCGGGGGATACAAATTCCCCTTCCTCAGATCAGGGCGCCTCGCTAATGATGCAGGGTGCAGCACACTGCAGAGCGGCACCCTTTAGGGAAGCGGCACTGCGGTCAGTGGGAAAGGCAGTTTTTTTTTTTTTTTTACTAGAGGCCGTCGGTTGCCCAACTCCCTACTAATCTGTTAGGGGGTGGGGGGGTGGGCTACAACATGGATGGAAGGAATACTGTAGTCTGTAATCTGTGAGACTCTGCCTGTTACATTTACTGCACCGGCGTTCGCGTCTGCACCAGCAAGCACTGCTGTCCGTGATGTCTGTGTCCAATCATGAATGATTTGTCCTCCAGGCTCCACCCGTACCAGAAAGTCGTTGCGTGCGTGCGCTGCCGCTGCACGTAGTGACGTGGCGTCCGCGCTGAAAGAGCACAAGTTCGGCCCGTGCAGACAGGACAGGCTGCTAGCATAGAGGCTAGAGCTGCGCTCTCGGATTGGATTTTTGGTCGTGGTGGTCGGAAATCTAATTGGCATTGCCACATTGACATACACATCAATTGTGCTATAAGGCAAGGCAAACACAACTTTATATTAGGGATAGGGATGGGTAATGACTGGCCTGGGTTCATTCTGTTCTGTTCTACCCCCCACCCCAAGGAGCTGACTATCTATGACTAGCTGAGTAGTAGTATGTACCTACTACCCAATTTAATTTTCCTGACTGGGCCTGGCCGTCGGGGCTGGCCTGGGCTTGTAGGGCCCTCCTTCCAAGTTCTGTGATAGTGCAGCATGGGGTTGGGATACCATGGATTATTTATATTTATATATTAAATAAAATAATAATATAATAATGTGCAGGTGTAGCATGTGCCCACTGTGTCAGTGGCACTTGCATGCCCTGTCTGCCCAGTGCCCAGGCAGGCCAGTCCAACAGATATAATATTATAATGGCCCAGGCAGTCATAATTAAAATAAAGTGCCCAGGGCAGGGCCTAGTGCCTTGCAGAGTTGCAGGTAGCAACCATAAATAATATAATGTGCCGCTTTGCCAGGCCTAGCATAAATAGACAAATAAATAGCCAGAGATAGATAGATAGATAGATAGATAGATAGTAGATAGATAGACAGACAGATGAGGATAGATAGACAGACAGAAAGATAGACCAATAGCTAGATAGACAGATGAGAGATAGATAGATAGACAGATAGCTAGATATAGATAGTAGACAGATGAGAGAGAGAGAGATAGATAGATATAGATAGATAGATAGATGAGATATAGAGAGTAGATAGATGATAGAAGTAGATAGATAGATAGATAGATAGATAGTAGATAATAGATAGATAGATAGAAGATAGACAGATGAGAGATAGATAGATAGATAGACAGATAGATGATAGCAAGCTAGATAGATATAAGTAGATCGATAGAAGATTATCAGATAGATAGATAGACAGAGATGCTATATATAGATAGAGATAGCTAGATAGATAGACAGATGAGATATAGATAGATGATAGATAGATAGATAGATAGATAGATAGATAGATAGATAGATAGATAGATAGATAGAAGATAGATATAGATAGATAGACAGATAGAGAGATAGATAGATAGACATATGATAGATATATAGATAGATAGTTGGTAGATAGATAGTATTGATAGATAGATAGATAGATAGATAGATAGATAGATAGATAGATAGATAAGATAGCGGGATGGATGGATGTGGATGGATGGATGGATGGATGGATGGATAGATAGATTAGATAGATAGATAGACAGATGAGAGATAGATAGATAGATAGATAGATAGAAGATAGATAGATAGATAGATAGAGGATGGAGGATGGATGGATGGATAGATAGATAGATAGATAGACAGATGAGAGATAGATATAGATAGATAGATAGACAGATGAGAGATAGATAGACATACGATAGATAGATAGATAGATAGATAGACAGATGAGAGATAGATAAATAGATAGATAGATAGACAAATGAGAGATAGATAGATAGATAGACAGAAAGATAGATAGACAGATGAGAGATAACTAGATAGATATAGATAGATAGACAGATCAGATATAGATAGATAGATAGATAGATAGATAGATTACATTATTAGACAGGCGTTTGAGATTCTAGAAACAGGGACCATTAACCCTACATTTTTAGACAGCGTTTTGAGATCAGAACAGTGACCATTAACCCTACATTCATAGACAGGGTTTGAGATCTAGAACCCAGTGACATCATTAAACCACTACATTATTGAACAGGAGTTTGAAGATATAGACACAGTGACATTAACCCTACATTTTAGATAAGCAGGAGTTTTTGGATCTAGAAAACAGTGAACCATTAACCCTACTTTAGGCATACAGGAGTTTGAGTCTAGAACAGTGACCTTAACCCTACATGATGTAGACAGGCGTTTTGAGTCTAACTCAGTGCTAACCCTACACTTATTCCGACGGGTGTTTGAGATCTAGACTGACACCATTGACAGGAGTGCTAAATTGACTCATTAACCCAACATTTTAGACAGGAGATGTTATGACTCTAGCACCAGTGACCATTAACCATACATTATTCAGGACCGGTAGTTTAGAGATCTAAACATGCAGACCTAATGGACGGATGAGT
This sequence comes from Hymenochirus boettgeri, assembly GCA_019447015.1. NCBI lineage: Eukaryota > Metazoa > Chordata > Amphibia > Anura > Pipidae > Hymenochirus > Hymenochirus boettgeri. Next base: position 33,375,275 of record CM033473.1, on the reverse strand, counting down.
CTAGACATCCCATTCCCCCTTACGACCATTAGGTGCATTAACCTCCACAGGTTTTGGATCTAACGACAGGTGACTCATCTATAAGATCCCCCTCACAGGTAATAGAAACACGGGTTTATTGAGATTCTGGAGACGGACATAGACCAGCGACTTATCAGACCGACGTGAGATCTAGAAGTCAGTTTTCGCTTCGAGCGATCAAGTTGCAAAGCTTCTGAGCTCACTTTTGGAGGAATGATCCACAGTCAAATATTACCTAACCGACCTCTGGGACCTGGGCGGTGGTCTGGGGGCAGAACCATATCCGTCACTGGGCAACCGCACACATCTGACTGGCCGATCCGGCTAACGCTCTGTTCACCAGTGATGTGACTTTCATGAAACTTAACGGCTCTGAAATCGGGGTCCCCAGTCCGTGAACTCTCGCCGACGCCGCATCATGGGTCTTTATATAGACATTGTGGTGAGAAGACCCTGATAATGCGGGTCCTTCTCTCAAAGTGGCAACTTGCCTCTCGTGCCCCAGAGGTTTTATGTTTATTCCTAGCAAGTTCGCACTTGGTAAACACACTTGTGGCTGGCTGAGGGACTGACTGTCAGCCTTGCAGTGACGGCAACAGGCTGATGGTGATTTGTCTGGGAAAGGACCCAACGACGTCTACTGAATGGACATTTGGTAATTTTGCCTTTTCTTTTATTACCCCATGGCACCAACAACACAGAGGTCCATCCCTACCTGTACACTATAACGCCTTTGTTTATTTAGTCCAGAATAGACCAGAAGGCTCCACCACTAAAGTGCCTCCTAAATGCCCAGATTACTGCAGGCCTACCCACGACCTTCTTTGTCATATCTCATTTTAGACAGAAGCGTAAAGTATCCTAAACCAAAAAAAAAAAAAAAAACATGAATGAATGGTTAGTAGACATTACCGTGCATGAATTTGGTTCTAATGGTCCTGACTGAGATTTCTTATAACGTTTGTTACACTTTAGGGTTTGTTACACTTTAGGGTTCTTTCTTCTACTGCAAAACTGCTAGCTAGGAGAAAAAAAACAAACCAATACTTTGATACAGACAGCAATGTATTGCTTGGCTAATTTGCTCCTTGGGGATACATTATTTTTTTCTGCTGTAC